>CAUYQV010143259.1:0-11762 GCA_963574575.1 Galagoides demidoff
GATGGCTGCAACCAAAAAATGGCCAGGCGTTGTGGCAGGCCCCTATGGTCCCAGCTACTTGGGAGGCGGAGGCAGGAGACTCACTTGAGCCCAGGAGTTGGAGGTTGCTATGAGCTGTGATGCCATGGCACTCTACCCAGGAGGACAGCTTGAGGCTTCGTCTCAAAAAAAAAAATAGCCGGGCGTTCTGAGAATAAGTTCAGAACCAACTGTGAATCTGTGTGCTCTACACAAAATAGGAACAGGAAATAGAAATTCAGGTCGTCTTGTGAGTAATGGCACAGCTGGGCCTCATCCCAAATCCTGGGTCAGAACTCACAACACACTTTCTTCTTCATAGTTCCAGAGGCCCAAACCAAACAGACCCACAATACACAGTGATTAATTCTATTACAAGGCAGTAGATGGAAGGAGGGGGAGGATCGACTCCCCAGATTTCTGGCCTTGCCTCATCTCTCCACGGCCTAAGTGCCCACATAGGGTTCAATTAATCCATCAGTTTCTGCCCAGCCATCCCGGGTCCCCTCTAGCCCTCTGCCACCACTCACAGATCTTAGCAGCCAAAGCCAGGTAAGTCAGAATCTCTGCTGGTGCCAGCTTCCTCAATTATAAAATGAGAGTGATCCTTGTCCTCCTCGATGACTTGTTAACATGGGATATATGAGTAATGTGTAATGTGTAACGTGCCTGGCACGTGGTTTGCAGTAGACACCCATTCAATGTCAGTTGCTGTAATTGTCATCCTCACCCAGGTATTTTAAGAGCTGAGCCTCCACACTGCTTCACCACTTCCCGCCTCTGTTCTGGGAACTTGCCTGAATTGCAGGTCCTCCTCCCCACTGCAAAGACTCTATAAACAAAGTCTCGCAGTGGTTCTCAACCTTCCTGATGCTGTGACCTTTTAATACAGTTTCTCATGGTTGGGAGTCAGACTGCAGAAGAAAGGCTAAGGCAAGGGAGCCCACCCTTTGGGATCTAGCCAAACCAGAGAGAGGCAGGGCAGCCTGGAGGGAAATTGCAGGTGATTCAAAATGTCCAACCCATGGTTCATTACTGTGTTTCCCCGAAAATAAGACCTACCCCCAAAATAAGCCCTAGCAGGATTTCTATGTTAAATATAAGCCCTACACCAATAATAAGACCTAGTGATGGGCATGGCTATGCAGCATATCTGCATAGCCTTGCCATGCATTTTGGTGCAGAGAGGAAGACATCCCCTGAAAATAAGCCCTAGTGTGTCTTCTTGAGAAAAAATAAATATAAGACGGTGTCTTATTTTCGAGGAAACATGGTACGTCCTACTCCTGCTGTTCAGAGAAGCCACCTAGTTATAATGAGAGTTTGTCTCAAAAATAAATAAATAGGCCAGGTGCAGTGGCTCACGCCTATAATAATAACTTGCTTTGTATCAAAGAGATCACTCATATCAAATAATTTTTTGTCGCAGAGGCTGGACACAGTGGCTCACATCTGCAATCCTAGCACTGTGGGAGGGAGGCTGAGGCAGGAGGATTACTTGATCCCAGGAGTTCAAAAACAGCCTAAGCAAGAGCAAGACCCCACTTCTACTAAAAATTGAAAAATTAGTCAAGCATCATGATGGGCACCTGTATTCACAGCTACTTGGAAGGCTGAGGCAGGAGGATTGCTTGGAGTCTAAGATTGCTGTGAGTTAAGCTGAGGCCATTGGCACTCTAGCCTGGGGCAAGAGAGTGAGACTCTGTTCCTCCCTCAAAAAAAAATCTGTAGGAGGCTTTCTTTACAAGAGGGAAATGGACTTGGCACCCATAGCACAGTGGTTATGGCGCCAGCCACATACACCCAGGCTGGCAGGTTTGAACCTGGCCCGGGTCAGCTAAACAACAATGACAACTGCAACAACAACAACAAAATGGCCAGGCACCTGTAGACCCACCTACTTGGGAGACTAAGGCAAAAGAATCGCTTGAGTCCAAGAGTTAGAGGTTGATGTGAGCTGTGATACCATGGCACTCACCAAGAGTGATATAGTGTGACTCTGTCTCAAACAAAAAAAAAAAAAAGAAAGAAAGAAAGGGAAATAAGCCTTTTAATTCCTACTATAAAGATGACAGTAAAGGGCAGTGGATGACAGCGACATTCCCTGGATCACAACAAGAACCCCGGAGAGGCAGAGCTAAGGTGTGTTTTCACACAGTGTATCAAGGTGTCCTCTGAGAACCTTGGGATCGGTGGTGAAGCAGGAAAAGGGGGAGCCCTATGCTATTTTTAACTTTTCTTTCTTTTTTTTTTTTTTTTTTTGAGAGGCAGAGTCTTACTTTATCACCCACAGTCGAGTGCTGTGGCATCACAGCTCACAGCAACCTCCAGCTCTTGGGCTTAGGTGATTCTCTTGCCTTAGCCTCCCGAGTAGCTGGGACTACAGGCGCCTGCCCCAACGCCCGGCTATTTTTTGGTTGCAGTTTGGCCGGGGCTGGGTTAGAACCCACAACCTTTGGCATATGGGGCCGGCACCCTACTCACTGAGGCACAGGTACTGCCCAACTATTTTTAACTTTTCAAAAACCTACCCCCCTAAAGAGTGCAGGTCCCCAGGAAAAGCTGCAGGAGGCCAGGACTGTGTGAAGGTTACTGGCCTGGGCATGGGTTGGGGTTCACATTGGGCTCTGCCCTTTCTCATGACCTCAGGCGAGTCACGGCACCTCCTTGTGCTTCAGTCTCTTTTATCTGTAAACAGAGAAGGTGACACTAGTACCACTCACCCTGACTTGTGGGTGGGAGGTGCGAACTGATTTTACACAACAAGCTAGTGTTATTCACACAATCTCACTCTTACCCATGAATTTAGGGCATGGCAGGTTAGGTTCTGCAAGGCTGTTCCAAAGTCCTCTTGCCACAGATCTTTTGAGGGGCACTTTAGAAACGTTAAACCAGGCGCGCCCCTCTTGCTCATGAGCTTTCTGTCAGCCCTCTTCCATCCCTCCCTAGAGGTCAGTTATGTGCACTTTGAAAATCTTCAAGAAGGTAAGACTCCTTGGGGATTTTCACACAAGAATGCTTTCTACCAATCCATTCAATGAACATTTATTGAGCAGCTACAATGTGCCAGGCAGCTGCACTTAATATAGCGGTGAATAGAACTATAAGCCACAGCTCTCTTGGAGTAGACGTTCTACTGTCCCAGAGCTAGTGGTGGTGCTACTGGTGGGTTAGGGTCAGGGTCAGGCTCTAGGCACTGGCTAGATTAAATGGGGAAAGATGAAAAGGAGAGACCTGGGCGGTGCCTATAGCACAGTAGTTACAGCATGGGCCACATACACCAAGGGTGGCAGGTTCAAGCTGGCCTGGACTTGCTAACCAACAATGACGACTGCAACCAAAAAATAGCCAGGCATTGTGGTGGGCACCTGTAGTCCCAGCTACTTGGGAGGCTGAGGCAAGAGAATCGCTTGCAAGAGTAAGAGGTTGCTGTGAGCTGTGATGCCACGGCACTCTACCAAGGGTAACATAATGAGACTCTGTCTCAAAAATAATAATAATAATAATGAAGAAAAGGAGAGACCAGGAAGGAGAGCCCCACCCCTCCATCTGGGTCAGCCTCCTTCTGGGGACAGGGTCTGGCACCAGGTACATCACAGCAGCCTAGGTTTGAATTCTGACTCTGCCACTTACATACTGGGTGGCCCTGGGCAGTTCATCCTCGCTGAGCTTCATGTTCCTCATCAATAAGATGGTGAGAATAAGACCTTCCACCTCCAAGCACAGACTGCACATTTCTTTGAGGTGAGAACCTTTAAAATCTACTCTTTTATCAATTGTGATACATGTATCATAACATTGTATTATACTCCTTAAATATATACAATTGTTATTTATCAATTAAAAATAAAATTACAAAAAGTTTATTAAAATAATTCTTATTCATTTTTAGCTAAATCTTTTTTTTTGAGACAGACTCTCCCTCTGTTGCCCAGGCTAGACTGCCGTGGTGTCAGCCAAGCTCAAAGCAACCTCAAACTCCTGGGCTCAAGTGATCTTTCTGCCTCCGTCTCCTGAGTTGCTGGGACTACAGGTGTCGGCACTTGGCTAGTTTTTCTATTTTAATTAGAGATAGAGTCTCACTTTGCTCAGGCTGGTTTCAAACTCCAAAGCTCAAGTAATCCTCCTGTCTTGGCCTCCCTGAGTGCTGGGATTACAGGCAGAAGTCACCACTTCCTGGCCTTAAAATTACAAAAAAAAAAAAATTTTTTTTTTTTGCAGTTTATGGCTGGGGCTGCAACCCACCACCTCCAGCATATGGGGCTGGTGCCCTACTCCTTGAGCCACAGACACTACCCACCCCCCCAAATTTTTTTTTAAGGCAAAAATGAAACAAAGTTTATCGAGGAAGAAAAACACAAGCTTACAAGGTAAGAAAGCTTACAAAGTAATATACATTCACCATAGACAACAAATAGGCTTTCATCACCAGGGAAAGAGGCCAAAATTGCAAAATGTTTATTAATTAATTAATTTTTAGACAGAGTCTCACTTTATCACCCTTGGTAGAGTGCTGTGGTGTCATAGCTCACAGCAACCTCAAACTCTTGGGCTCAAGCGATCCTCTGGCCTCAGCCTCCCAAGTAGCTGGGACTACAGGTGCCTGCCACAACTACTTTTTAGAGATGGGGTCTCACTCTTGCTCAGGCTGGTCTCAAACTCCTAAGCTCAGGCAATCCACCCACGTTGGCCTCCCAGAGAGCTGGGATTACAGACGAGAGCCACCATACTGGGCCTCAATTACAAAATTTTAAAGCTGGGTATGGTGGTGCACTTGTAGTCCCAGCTGCTCCTAAGCTGGGGAGTTTGAAGCTGCAATGAGCTATGAGCACATCTGTGAACAACAGAGGGAGACCATGCTTTTAAAAATAAAAGACTAGGAGTGGCACCTGTGGCTCAGTGAATGGGGCGCCAATCCCATTTACCAAGGGTGGTGGGTTCAAACCCAGCACCAGTCAAACTGCAACCAAAAAAAAAAAAAAAACCCAAAAAACTATACAATATGGATTTGAATCGAAATGAAGGAGACAGTGCATATTAAAAACCTCTCATAGTTGGGCTGTGCCTGTGGCTCAGTGGGTAGGGTGCTAGCCCCATATGCCAAGGGTGGTGTGTTGGAACCCATCCCTGGCCAAACTACAACAAAAAAAATAGCCAGGCGTTGTGGTGGGCACTTGTAGTCCCAGCTACTCGGGAGGCTGAGGCAAGAGAATCGCCTAAGCCCAGGAGTTGGAGTTTGCTGTGAGCTGTGATGCCACAATACTCTACTGAGGGAGATAAAGTGAGACTCTGTCTCTAAAAAAATTAAAAAATTTAAAAAAAGAAACCTCTCACAGTGCCTGCCACAAAGGAAGCAGTTGAGAGGGTGGCAAATTCATTTTCTTTATATAGTTTAACCACAACAACATATTGCCATAGGATGAACTTAGTGGGTATGAGAATCAAGTGCTCTCTCCTAAGACAGACAATAAAGAGATTTGCCACAAGAAAAAGTTATTTTTGTTTAAAATGTGTTATTTTTATTAACATGTAAAAGTCTTATTTTTAAGTTCTCAGTTTTCTTTCCTTTCTTTTCTTTCTTTTTTTTTTTTTTCTGAGACAGAATCTCAAGCTGTCACCCTGGGCAGAGTGCCGTGGCATCACAGCTCACAGCAACCTCCAACTCCTGGGCTCAAGCAAATCTCCTGCCTCAGCCTCCCAAGTAGCTGGGACCACAGGTGCCCACCACAATGCCCGGCTATTTTTTGGTTGCAGCCGTCATTGCTGTTTGGCGGGCCCGGGCTGGATTTGAAACTGCCAGCTCAGGTGTATGTGGCTTGAGCCTTAGCCACTTGAGCCACAGGCGCCACGCCTCAGTTTTATTTTCTAATACAGTAAAGTATCGATAGATGTAATTCACATCAATGAAAGCTCTTCAGGGTACAGATTAATTTTTTTTTTTTTGAGATAGAGTCCTACTCTAGGCTGCCATGGTTTCATAGCTCACAGCAACCTCAAACTCTTGAACTCAAGGGATCCTCTTGCCTTAGCCTCCTAAGTAGCGAGGACAACAGGCACCTGCCATAACTCCTGCCTATTTTTTTAGAGACAGGGTCTTGCTCTAGCTCAGGCTGGTCTTGAACTAGTAAGTTCAGGCAACCCACCGGCCTCAGCCTCCCAGAGTGCCAAGATTATAGGCGTGAGGCACTGCACCTGGCCAGATCCAGATAACTTTTAAGACAGTAAAGGGGTGCTGAGACCACGAAGTTTGAGAATTGCTGCTCTGGGCCTTCCTGAATAGCTTTTCTCATGACAGTTTATTTACAACCTCACAACACCCCTAGTCCCTGCCACATGTGGTTAATTGCACAACTCCCAAGTCAGAAGGAACTTTCAAGATCTCATCACAAAACCCTTCCTGAAAAGGGGACCATCATGCCTGAGGTCATGCAGTCATCAGTTCCTCATGGGACTAGAGCCAGCATCGAGATGCCTGTCTCCTTGGTCCAAGGCTCTTGTCATGATGCAAGCTGGCAGGTGCTGACCTCTTTACCCCAGCCTGGGTAGGCATCACTCAGACTCCCTGGCACGTTCTCGGCTTCCTGTTCACTCAACTCCAGCATCCCTGAATGGAGACAGCCTCTCCTCTCTCTGTTCTTTTTTTTTTTTTTTTTTTTTTTTTGAGAAACAGTCTCACTATGTTGCCCTAGATAGAGTGCTGTAGTGTCACAGCTCACAGCAACCTCAAACTCTTGGGCCCTAACAATTCTCTTGCTTCAGCCTCCCAAGTAACTGTGACTACAGGCGCCCGGCACAGGCCCAGCTATTTTTTGGTTGCAGTTATCATTGTTGTTTGGCGGGCCCAGGCTGGATTCAAACATGCCAGCTCCAGTGTATGCTGGCACCCTAGCTGCTGAGCTACAGGCGCTGAGCCCTCCCTCCTCCCTTTGTTTTTATGCCACTTGCTCTTCCCCTCTCACCTCCCTCTTTGCCCCCAGCCCAAAGGCACAAAAGAGATGGCATTGTCACTTTCATTAGTTGCTAACCAGCAAAAAACTTGAGAAAGTGGGCGGTGCCTGTGGCTCAAAGGAGTAGGGCTCTGGCCCCATATGCCGGAAGTGGTGGGTTCAAACCCAGCCCTGGGCAAAAACTGCAAAACAAAAATAAAAACAAAAACAAAGAACGTGAGAAAGTGAGGGGAAAGCTAAAATTTGTACACACATGAACTACTGTATATACCAAGAGTACCAAAAAAATGTATACAAATTTGGGTGGTGGGTTCAAACCCAGCCCCAGCCAAAAACTGCGAGAGAGAGAAAAAAAAGTATACAAATGTTAAGAGATGTTATCTGTGTATTACTTTTCAAAGTTGAATTGATTTATGGTAGCAATATGTAGTATGATGTCCACTCAAAAAGTGGTATTAATCAAATGAATGCTAGTGTCACCATGTGATGGGCATGAATAGGACAGCCTTTTCTCTTAAAATGTATATATAGAAAACCACAGGTGGCCGGGTGCAGTGGCTCACACCAGTAATCCTAACACTATGAGGGGCTGAGGCAGGCAGATTGCTTAAGCTCATGAGTTCAAGACCAGCCTGAGCAAGAGTGAGACCCTGTCTCTATTAAAAATGAAAACCTGAGGTAGAGGATCACCTGAGCCCAAGAGTTCAAGGTTGCTGTGAGTTATGATGCCGTGGCACTTTACCCAGGCCAACAAAGTAGGCCTCTGTCTCAAAATAAATAAAATAAAATGTGTATACATATTTTTGGCACCTTCTGTATATATATAAGCTGCCAGTAATGGAGGGCTTAGTGCGTGGCAGGCGCTGAATGAGGCATAATGCTACCTCAATTAGTCCCCTCAGCTTACCACCACCGGTGAAACAAGTGCCATTTGTTATTCCCATTTTACAGATGAGGAAACTGAGGAAAAGTGGTGAATAAATTGAATGACTTTATTCAAGGGCACAAAACTAATAATACTTGGCTGAGCTAAGACTAGAACTTAGATTTGTTTGGCTCTAAAGCCCAAGGCCTGACAGGCAACTTTTGGAGGGATAAGAAGTATGGGACTCCACCAGGCTGCTAGGGACAAGAGCAAAATCTAGTGCCAGCTAATAGTAGCAATGGAAGCATCAGTGAGAAGCATTGGTCAGAAGAAGAAAAAATCAAAAAGAGAGAGAAAGAAGAGATGCGATTTGCCCCTGGCAATAAAGACAAAAGGTTGTGTTTGTCCATTGTCAGGGCCCCTCACCCTGGGCAGAGTTAGGCACTCCAAACTGCCTCTCTACTAACCTGACCTCGTAATAACACAAGGATGCAAGGACTACTTTTGCCCTCCACTTGCTGTGGATTTGGGGGTGAGTAACTTGCCCCCTCTGTATCTGTTGGTTCAAGGACTGCTACCTGCCTTACCTCATAGCCGTGAGCCTTCCCAGGCTGGGAAAGTTGTGAAGGACATTATGAATGTGAGCACTATTCCACTCTCTAAAAGGAAAGTTGCTAAAGTATGAGAGGAAGATGGTATTTGAAAAGACTCAAACTGTCCTATGGGCAGATTTCAAATTAGTCAATTAATTTACCAAGTATTTTTTTGGAGGTGGAGAGGGCAGAACACAGAGGCCCGTGACACCCTTCTACGGTGAGACCCAGCAACAACAGCCCTGACAGCTGAGGACCTGGTCAAGGAGGTCACCTTGTTCTATTTCTTTCTTCCTTCCTTTCTTTTTTGAGACAGAGTTTCACTTTATCGCCGCTGGTAGAGTCCCTGGGCGTCACAGCTCACAGCAACCTCCAGCTCTTGGGCTTAGGTGATTCTCTTTCAGCCTCCAGAGTAGCTGGGACTGTAGGCACCTGCCACAACGCCTGGCTATTTTTTGTTGCAGTTTGGGCAGGGGTAGGTTCGAACTCACCACCCTAAGTATGTGGGGCTGGCACCCTACCCACTGAGCCACAGGTGCCACTCTTCTTGTTCTATTTCTGATGGGTTATTTGAACCAGGTGCAGCAGTCCATGTCTAGAGTACCAGCTACTCAGGAAACTAAGGCAGGAGAATCACTTGAGCCCAGGAGTTGAAGGTTGCTGTGAGTTGTAATGATGCCACCATACCCCAGGTGACAGAATGAGACTTTGTCTCAAAAACAAACAAACAACAAAAAAAAATTGTGATGCTTTAGTCTCAGTGGTGGTAAAGTATCAGCTGGGAATAAGTGGGGATCTTTCCATCTGCATCAGCTCTCAGACAAAGGTTGAGCATGACTTGAGCACAGAATCCTGTAAGAATCCTATGAACTAACTCTACTGAGCATTTTGTCTTTGATTAGGCACCTACTGTAAACCAGGCACAGCACTATGAATTTAGTACATAACTATTATTAATCTACACAACATTGTGCTATGGGTAGTATTTCTCCCAGTTTACAAATGCAGGAAATAGAGGATCAGAGAGGTGCAGTAACTTGCCCAAAGTCACACAGCCCATAAGTTGCCGAGTTGGATTTGAATCCAGAGAGGTCTGATTCCAACATCGTTGAGATCAGTGTTGAGATCCAACATTCTAAGTTCCCTGGAGGAGAACTTAGTGTCACCCCGTTGACACTTCTGCTTTGCGGACGAGAAAAGAAAGGCTGAGGGGAGAAGTCACTCTGCCCACAGTCTCTCTGTGGCAAGACAGGGACTGGGATCTAGGTCTCCAGGTCCCAGTTAGACATCAAATCTCAGCTTCCCACTGCAGGTTCAATAGTCATCCTCTCCCACGCCTCCAGCTCTGAGATGACTAAACACAGCAGCAGCAGTGGGGCCAGCTGTGAGCATAGGATTCTTTCACTTCACATTTTCACTTCAGGTCAGAAAACTCCCCGGGCACTTCTTTTCCTGAACAGTCTCCCAGGCCTCAAGGTTCCCTTCCCAGAGGCTCCGCATGAGTTAGCCTCTCAGCTGCAGCCTCCCACCAACCCTATCGTGGACAGGCTCCCTGTGGAAAGAGTGTCCTGTGGTTCCTGGGCTTTGGCAGGTGAGGAAAGGACTTGGTTTGTTGGTTCTTTTTTATTCTTACATTTGTACAGCGTCGAATCACAAAATGTTTTTCTATGCATTAGTGGTTCTTTTTTTTGTTGCAGTTTGGCCAGGGCCGAGTTTGAACCCGCCACCCTCAGTATATGGAACCAGCACCCGCCCACAATCATGGTTCTTAATATATGAAACTCAGTGTGGGGGGTCATAGTGTGTGATACACCTCTTGGGGGTGCAATACAATTATAAGAGGGAATTTACTTAACAAATGCAAGCAGTGTAACCTGGTTCTTTGTACCCTCAATGAATCCCCAACAATTAAAAAAAATTAAAATTAATATGTGAAACTCCATTGACACACTGAAAAAGAATACAAATCCTTTCCCCCAATAAATGCATAGACATAAAGTCATAGATACACTTTGAAAGTTCTGATACCCCCTCAAAGCCCACCCATCAGGCCGGGTGCTGTGGCTCATGCCTATAATCCTAGCACTCTGGGAGGCCGAGGCTGGTGGATTGCCTGAGCTCAGGAGTTCAAGACCAAACTGAGCAAGAGTGAGACCTTGCCTTTACTAAAAATAGAACAAGTGAGGCAAGAGGATCACTTGGGCTCCAGAGTTTGAGGTCGCTGTGAGCTATGACACCATGGCACCCTACCGAGGGTGACAAAGTAAGACTCTGTCTTAAAAAAAAAAAAAAAGCCCACCCATGACCCAGGTTAAAAAGCTTTGATGAAAGTCATCAGGCGGCGTGGCACTTGTGGCTCAAGCGGCTAAGGCACCAGCCACATACATTAGAACTGGCAGGTTCAAATCCAGCCTGGACCTGCAAAACAATAATGATAATTGCAACCAAAAAATAGCTGGGTGATGTGGTGGGCATCTGTGGTCCCACCTACTTGAGAGGCAAGAGAATCTCTTCAGCCCAGGAGTTTGAGGTTGCTGTGAGCTGTGATGCCATGGCACTCTACCCAGGGTGATAGGTTGAGGCTGTCTCAAAAAAAAGAAAAAAAAGAAAGTCATCAGGCCATTTGGTATTCCAAGAAGAACAGGACAGATGTTGTTATTGTCATTTCACAGATGAGAAAGGAGCTCAGAAAGTTAAAGGGACTTGCCCAAAGTCTCGTGACAGACCATGGCCAAGGTGGAACTAGAGTAATGGCTCAGTGTGGCAAGCACTGGGTCTCTTTGTGCTGGGCACTCAGACACAGTCCTCACCCTGTACGAAGACCCCTTCTAGAAGCCAGATGTTCCAACTCCAAAGGGGATTTCTATCTGCCCAATGGGAAGAGAGACGGAGGGGTTTCCTGCTGCTCTGTGCAGCCTGTTGTCAGATGCCGTCTTGATAACACCTCCAACTGAATGCCTGTACTTCCTGCCCTCACCTATTTTGGGCAATAACCTAACCACATTTTGGTGGCTACACCAGGCTTGGATGAGGCACAGAAGCCAGTCACCACCACTCCACCATCTTTCTAGGGTGGACTCTATATGGGGTAAGCCAGTCCCTAACCAGAGGAGGCTGTTTTTCTTTTTTTTTTTTTTCTTTTTGAGACGGAGCCTCAAGCTATCCCCCTGGGTAGAGTACCATGACATCACAGCTCAGAGCAACCTCCAACTCCTGGGCTCAAGTGAGTCTCCTGCCTCAGCCTCCCAAGTAGCTGGGACCACAGGCACCCGCCACAATGCCCGGCCATTTTTTGGTTGTAGCCATCATTGTTGTTTGGTGGGCCAGGCTGGGGATACG
>CAUYQV010143260.1:0-17627 GCA_963574575.1 Galagoides demidoff
AAGAGAGCAAAGGCCCACAAGAGACAGGAATGCTTGTGAAACAGCATGAATGGGTGGGCCCTGTGACAAACCAAAAAAATATGCACTGATTGAAGTTCTTCAAGTTTAATTTAAAAAAAAGAAATACCCTGGGGGCTTTGAAATGTATTTGTAGGCATGTTAGTTCTATACACCATTTGAAACCTCTATATTTTATTTTTTTATTATTTTTTTTATTGAATGGTAACTATGTACATTAATGCACTTCTGGGGTACAGTGTGGCGTTTTCACACACAATCCAAAACACTTCCATCAAACTGGTTAACATAACCTTCATGTCATTTTCTTAGTTATTGTTTTAAAACGTTCACATTCTACTCTTTGAAAGATTCACTTGTACCCTTGTAAGATAAACCTCAGAAGTGATCCCTCCAATCCCCCTCCCTCCACCCATTCTCCCTTCCCTTCTCCTCCCCTCTCCCCATATTCTTAGGCTGTTATTAGGTTATAGCTTTCATATAGAAGGTATAAATTAGTTTCATAATAGGAGTGTGTACATTGGATACTTTTTCTTCCATTCTTGTGATACTTTGCTAAGAAGAACATTTTCTAGCTCCATCCATGTGAACATGAAGGACGTAAAGTCGCATCTTTCTTCATGGCTGCATAGTATTCCACGGTGTACATATACCACAGAAAACCTCTATATTTTAAAGGAATAATTACACAAATATTTATGTAGGTAGATATGAGAAAGACTGTGGGGACTATTCCAAGCTGTCATGAGAATGTGTAGTAACGGCCCCTGACTATATTTCCAGAAGGAGTTCCATTTTATCAGAGGCCTGAAAGATGTGTAGAGTTAGTCAGGTGGCAAGAATTGGGGAGAGAAGAATTTAAGTGAATGTAACAGTAGAGCGCACAGGATATTGAAGCTTCGAAGTGATTGGAGGCCAGAGAAGGAGGAGGTAAATTGCAAGAGATGAACTGGAGTTTCAGGGACCAGATAAAGCAAGATTGAGCAGGCTGTGTTGCGAATTTTGAATTTATTCTAAAACTAATGGGATCTCATTACAGGACTTTAAACAAGAGAGAGGTTTGATCTTGTATGTATATTCACAAGAACATCCCCGTTGGAGTGTAGAGAATTGAATGGAAAGAGAGGTCAAAAAGGGAGGAGGTGACAACATGGCAGCTGGTGCAGCAGCTCAGGTGAGGTAGGGAACCTGCGGACCAGGAGGTGGGTGGTAGAAATGGAGAGACATTTTATCATTTGGGATTAGGAGTAGCTGCCACAGAAGACTCCAAATTATACTGTTATGGGCAGGTAGATATTTATTCTTCTCTCACATAATTCAGCCTAGAATCAGACTGGGGAAACCCACAATTCTTAGGGGACCAGATTGTTTCCACCTCGTTTCTCAACCTGTGACTTCCACGTCCTGGGGGCTGCTCTAGTCCCGGCCATGTTGTTTTCATTCCAGCCAGCATGAATAAGGAAGGGAATAGGTCCCCTCTCTCCACCGGCATTTCTAGATATTAAACGTGACATTTTTAATTACCCTTCCTTCAACAGAATTAGCCGCATGGCCCCAGCTGATTGAAAGTAAAGATAGGATATAAGATGATTATTCTAGGTTACTATAGGTCTAGCTGAAAATCAGGAACTCCACGACTAAGGATGAAAAGAACAATACACATTGGGAAGAGCTGGCATCTTCTGCAATAGTAGACAAAATAGAAACGTGTTTTGGAGGTAGAATTAGCAGGAATTGATGACTGATTTAATGTGGGAGTGGGTGAACGACAGAAGGGACAAACATGATTCCCAGTTTTCTGACATAGTCAGTTGGACAAGTGGTAGTGCCCTTTTGGAAATGAAAAAATGAAAGAGCAGGTTTGAGGCAAAGAACAAGAATTTATTAGCTACTGGGAGTTTGTCTGAGCAGCCTTCAAAATTACAGGGGAAACGATTTATCAGATTTTTGTTGTACCCTTCTAGAGATGGTCTATACCCATACAGGTGTGTGGATATGAATGTGTTTATGATGTGTACATAAATAGTCACACACACCCCTTTTAATTTGATGGAAATGGCAGTGTTCAATCACATTATTATCTACCTGAAATCTTTCACTTAGTTGTATTGTAGATGTTTCCATATAATTGCATGAAGAGATGTCTTACTATTTTTAACCATCCAAGAGTATTCCTTTGTATAGCTTTGCCATAATTTATTTAATCACTTCCAATTTGTATCCATTTGTTTCTAGTCTTTTCTGATTATGAAAAATGCTGCAATGAATGTCTTTGTACACATGTCATTACACACACTGTGGGGTAAATACAACTGTGGGGTAAATTCTTTTTCTGAGACAGAGTCTCACCCTGTCACCCTGGGTAGAGTACAGTGGTTTCATCGTAGCTCATGCAACCTCAAACTGCTAGGCTCAAGAGTTCCTCCTGCCTCAGTCTCCCAAGTAGCTGGGATAATATGTGCTTGACACCATAGCAGACTAATTTTTTAATTTTTAATTTTTTTTTTGAGACAGAATCTTACTATGTTGCCCTCAGTACAGTGCCGTGGTGTCACAGCTCACAGCAACCTCAAACTCTTGGACTTGAGCAATTCTCTTGCTTCAGCCTCCCAAGTAGCTGGGATGACAGGTGCCCGCCACAACACCTGGCTATTTTTTGTTGCAGTTGTCATTATTGTTTAGCTGGCCTGGGCTGGGTTTGTACCCGCCAGCCTCAGTATATGTGGCTGACACCATAACCACTGTGCTACGGGCACCAAGGCTAATTTTTAAATTTTTATTAGAGACAGGGTCTCGTTCTTGCTCATGCTAGTCTTGAACACCTGACCTCTAACAATCTTCTTGCCTCAGTCTCCCAGAGTGCTAGGCTCATAGGCATGAGCCATTGCCCCGACCGAATTGTTGGGTTCCAAGTCAGAGCATTTAAAGTTTTGATTTGCCTATTTTCCTTCATAGAGGTTTAAGCAGTTTATACTCTCACCAGTAATATATCAGTGTGCTCATTTTCCTATATTTTTGTGAATTCAATGTGTCAAATTTCTAATCTTTGCCAAGCCTGTAAGAGTAAAAAAGAAATAGTACTTGATTTTGGTTTTAATTTGCTTTTCTCATACTGTGAGTGAAATAAAACACTACACATATTTAAAAATCAGTTTAGGCTTGGTGCCTGTGGCTCAAGCAGCTAAGGCACCAACCACATGCACCTGAGCCGAAGGGTTCGAATCCAGCCCAGGCCTGCCAAATAACAATGATGGCTGCAACCAAAAATTGGCTGGGCGTTATGGCAGGTGCCTGTAATCCCAGCTACTTGGGAGGCAGAGTCAGGAGACTCGCTTGAGCCCAGGAGTTGGAGGTTGCTGTGAGCTGTGATGCCATGGTATTCTACCCAGGGTAACAGCTTGCAGCTCTGTCTCAAAAATAAATAAAAATCACTTTACTTCTTTTTCTAAATATGCCTTTATTTTTTGCTATTGGATTATTAATCTTTTTTATTGATTTGAAGGAATTGGCCACATATTAAAGAGATTATCTTTCTTTTATGTTTTGCAACTATTTTCTTCCATTTGTTTTTTTTCTTTTCTCATAGTAAATTTCTTTCTGAAAATTTGATTATTATTAATTGCTTCTTGTAATTACGTATGTTCAATATAGTTGTTGTGTTGGTATAAATACTTTCAACTTTATTTTCCTCTGTACAATACATTTTACAAAGATGAGTTCATACTGTATATGTTAATTAGGTATCTGCTCTCATTTCCACTTAATAATGGAAATCTTTCTACATCATTCAGTTTTCAAATTATTTTTCTATTTTTATTTAGTTAAAGAGAGGATCTTTTGTGGTCCAGGCTGGAGGGTGGTGGCACCATCGTAGCTTACTGTAACCTCAAACTCCTGGGTTCCACTGACCTATTTCCTCAGCCTCTCAAGTGGCCGGGACTAAGGGCATGGGCCACCACACCTGGCCTCATTCAATGTTTTTTAAAAATGATTTTTAATGAATACATGCTTTATTTTAGTTATCATTTTGAGGTGCAATAATTTACTTAACCAATCCCCTTACTGTTGTGTGATTAGGTTATTTCCATTTTTAAAAAAACAATATAAATGACAAATCTATGGTAATTCATAGATAATCATTCATTCATGATCCTATCAAATTAGGATTATGGCCTTGAAGGAAAAGTTTATAGGTTGTTGTGGAAAAGTCTGTCTTGGTGCTTCGACTTCTGCGGATCCGCCAAACTCTGTGGCCCCAGTCCCAAGTCCCGGGTCCAGGGATCTGGGCCTGAAGCTGCGGGGCGCGAGGACTTCCCCGCTCAGCTGGGGGACACACTGGGACATTCAGCTGCTCAGCCGCCGGCACGCGCGCCCCAGCGCGACCGTTAGGATGGTGATACGTTACAAAACGGCTGTCTGGAAAGGAGTCACGACGTGTACTTCCATCAGAAATCATTTAAATTTTGCAGGAGAAGGACTGGCTTTTCTTTTAGGTCCTTACCTTGCAAATTATAGCATATAATGCCTATTCATCTTCTCCTCACATTCTTCTCTTACTCGTGAGTATGAAACGTGTTACTAATAGTTCTGCTTATATCTCAGAACATTAAAAGGGTGACTCAGCTAGAAAAGGGATCCCTGTTCTTCCAGAGGCAGATAAAGTGACCTATTCTTACCCACTTCTGGGAGAGGGGAAGGGTGTTTTGAATTGCTTGGGGGTTAGTGCACTTTGTTAGGGAAGCAAGATCCTGCTGCTGGAAGTGAAATAGTTAAACGAGATGAAAATAAAGCAATTTAGCAAGGGATATCTGTCACCTGGCCTAGGCTGGGACTGCATTTCCTTTACCGCACGTGTTAGACTTGGCCAAAAGAGATTTCTGGGCAAGATTTGAGAGGCGGAAGCGACAGAGCAGCCGTTAATCTCTGTGGTCGGTAGTTAGGTGCGATGGAAGACGGATGCGATGTGCTGGTGGCCTCCAGCTTGTCCGTGCCCCTCCTCTGTTTGCCTCCAGCTCATTTCCTTCTGCGCAGGCCCTGCTGACCAGCGGCAGCCCCGAGCGCCCCACCCACGCAGAGGCCACAGACCTCTGGGCCTGCACTTCGTCACCAGCTTGCACTGTCGCCCCTTTCTTGCTGCTGAGATTTCCCTCCCGTGACTGCTTCAAGAGGGCTGAGACCATCCTCTGAGCCTCTACCTCCCTAGGCTGGACCCTACTCCCCCCTCTCCTCCCATCTCTGGGCAGGCTCTAATTCTTATTACTATATAATTAGGCGATAATTTCACAGGCATCATTGTGTCTGTTTTGTTTACAGTGCACGGCACCTAGAAGACATTCATGAAATGCTTGACGAATTATCAAAGGGCCTAATGCACGTTCTTGGCCCATAATCAGCCCCTAATAATTGATAACTTTTATTTATTCAGTACTTAGACTCTCAAGGATGTGGGCTCAGAAAAAGGGGGCATGAGCAACGGGCGTTCGTTGTTTGACTTAAATGTTTATCAGGGAAACATTTTTAGAATGTATCTTGGGCAGCTTTTGAATGGTTTCCTGGGCCCCCAAACCTATGCCAGTCCCTAGGAACCCAGAAACGGCCTGGAGTTCTGCAGGCAGGGGCTTCAGGAGTCTGAAAAATTTTGACTTGTACTTTCCTGCTCACGGACTGATACCTTCTTATCTTTTCTCTGCCTTTCTTGGATTTTTGTTGTCTTCAATTTTCCATGGCCAGCAAAATTCTCTCTTCTTTTATGATTTTTAAAGGCTCTATTTTATACTACCTAAGTTTTTGATTCATCCCTGCTTTTCTTTTGCCTACCAGAATCACTTCCATTTTCTGTTTTCTCTTTCAACATCACACAGCTCAACCATCTGTAGATTAGTATACAGCACTGTGGTGTGAATATGTTGTTGGAAAGTCGTTATGGATTTAAAAGAATTGTGAAAGACGTATTCTGACTTTTTGGAGGTAACTGTATGGAAATGGTTTCTAAATATCACCAAGGCTTTTTGAATACCTTGCTTATATGTGTTGTATCTTTTCAGCGATCATACACATAATAGGTATTAATACAATATTATGGTTTTTATTCTGTTTAACCTTTTTCATGGGTGTCTTGTTATGAAAATTTCATATTTATAACTTATTTTTGTCATATTCTTCCATACTGATTATGACTTATCAACTGTTCCTGACACTTCTGTTTAACTAGTTTTAGCATTTTCACTTTCTTCATTCTGTTCTTCCTGATTTGAAATATGTCCCTTTCAACCCTCGTCTTTTTAGGATTTTATTTAGGCCTCACATTCCACTCGGTCTCTTTAATGTCCGGTCAGCACATCTTTCAGGTTTCTCAGTCGTCTAACAGGCAATTCAGTCTTTTCACACTTCTTCAATTTGCAAGAAGTTAATAGCTAACCATTTAGCAAAACGGCAAATTCTTCATTTATATACATTAAGTCTCAGCAATCCTTAAAGTTCCTGTAATTTTAAATTTCATTAAGGTAACATATACCTGTTCATAACGTCAAAAGTTAAATGTCATGTGATGGAAATCAGCACTGTGATTCACTCTTCTCCACCAGTGATTCTCATTTACCAAGGGCAACAACTTTGATGGTTTAACCATGTTTTGTTACTTACCTTCACATTTTTGTAACCTGCTTTTTATGCTTGATTTTTTATTGCAGTTCTTATCCTATCACCTGTCTTTTATACAAGATGAGGAATTGACTGTGCTACAACTGGGCACGTAGCTTCTTATCCTATCTTCTTACTCTAGCAATATTCTGTTTTCTGTTTGTCAGTGTTTAGCTATTTAGCATTTACTTTGACAATGCATTATGGATAGCTGAACTTGTAGCATATTAGCACATATCTCTTTTCTTATAGGCCTTTTGTTTTCCCTTGACTGTGTGTTGTCTTGAACTTTCTTGGGTTAGTTTTCTAAGTACTTAAACTCTGGCAAGTCTTAATGGCCTTTCCATATGTTCAAATGAAACTATCCAGTTTCTTTCATTTTTTGTGTGTGGAGGTCAGGGCCCCGTTATGGCTTCTGTGGGTCCTAGGTACTTTTCCTCCACTGTCCTCCGTTAATGACAGTGATGATATAATAATAAATCTGGCCTGGATTATATTCAGCTATAAAACAAGCTATGTTATTATAAAGGTGAATATAATCCAGGCTAGATTTACTATTACATCATTACTGTCATTAATTTTCCCTCTTGATTTTAAAGGAAATTACAATGACAAGACTGTAAGTCTTTTGTAAGTCTCTGAGACTGTCTTAGGCCTCAGGCACTGTGCTTTCTAAGCCTAAAGGATGAGTCAGCTGTCAGTCCTGGAGCCCTCTTTTCCCTTGTTCCAGCTTGGGCTACTTAATCTCTAGGCCCTAAGACATTCCTTTACCTTCATCCTGACAATTCCATTTCTTTCTTTCTTACATTGGATACTCGATTTGGGGATCCCATGTCATCTTTCTTGTATCCTTCCCTTATTTTGATATAGTGCATCTTTCAGAAGCCTCCTACTATAAGGGCTGGAAGTAAATATGAGGCCTTGTATCGAGATAAATGTTTCAATCTACACCCATAATTGGTTTAATAGAGGAAGAGTAATTATTTTTTTCCTTCAACAATGAGTTCTTAGTTGGATTGGATCCATTTAACAAAAGACAGATTTATAAGAGGAAAACCAAAGTTCATTAGCATGTATATTTCATATATATATAGGAGACACCCAGGGAATGAATGGTTCTCATAGAGATGGCTTTGAATTCTAGCCTATACAGCATCTTTAAAACAGAACAGAAATTTTTAGAGAAGCGAAGGCATTTGAGTCTTCAGTAACTCGTGGGAAAGCAAATAACCAGAAGATAAAGAATAGCTAGTAAAGCCTGTTGATGTAGAGTCCTCTGGTATCATCTCCAGATGATAAAGGTTTAAAGTTGTCTTCAGTGACTCCCTGGCAGAAGGAGGACAAAATATCATTTGTCTTTGTATGTCCTTCTTTTAGGCAAATAGAGAGCAGAGAGCTTTTCTGTATCTGCCTCTTAATTGTCTCCAGCTCATAAATTGTTTTTTGGAGTGATATATTTTGGTGATAGTTTGGCTGGATATAGAAGTATAGGTTGGAAATTATTCATTTCCTCAATTATTTTTGTTTAATTGTGTGTACTCTGTATGATATATCTCATTGTAAAGGATTCAAAATATATAAATAGAAAGAAAAAAGTAAAGGCAAACCGAAAGCTGCACCTTCAATTAACCACCAATATTCTTGGAGCCTAGTGGATCAGGGGGCCAAAGTCGCACTGCTTAGGATGTATACTTCCACTTATCCCCTTGTTTTTGGTGCAGCTTTACTGCCTACAGGGATGACTTATGTCTTATGGCCTAGAGCTTTGTCAAATCAATGTCTTCAGAGAATATACCTCTGGTTTTGGCCAGTGAGGATAAATACAGGCTTCCAATTATTCAGTATTAAGATTTCACCCCACCTGTTCCACTACTGTTCACCTGCTACCTCCAGTTCAGAGCTTTTGAGGGGTCTGCAGCAGGAATGAACCTGCCCACACTTCTGACAAGACTGGTGTGGGTTTTGACTTCCTCATGTTTATTAAGTTACAGCACAAACATCTGCATTCTTTTTTCCTTGTTAAATTTTTTTTAATAGACTTAGAGGTTACAACTTGAGTTCCATTATGTGTATATATTGTATAGTGTTGCTGTCTGGGCTTTTGGTGTGCCAATCACCAGAGTAGTATACATCGTACCCCACAGGTAAGTGTTCCCCTCTCATCCCCTTTCACTCTCTCTCCATATGAGTTTCCAATGTCCGTTATCCTTCTTTGTGTGTCCTTATGTAGCCACAAACACCTATGTCTTGCTCCCAAAATTGTATTGCTGTTGTCTCCTTGCCACCCCTATTTGTTCTTGTGGCTTGATTTTTAATATTATTCTCTTAATGATCATTTTAGGGGAGTTATGGGAAAGAGTAGAGGTAAATATCTATGCTCAGTTTTTAATGATTAGTGGGAAGTATTTCATGAAATTTTTATATACATTTTTATACATTATTTCTGTTTAATGTCCTAATATCCTTAGGGTAGAGTAACTGAATGTTTTGTGTGTATGTGTGTGTGTGCTGAGGATAGGACAGTATCAGTACTAGATTCTAATGCTTATTTGAGCCTTAATTTTATGCCATTACTATATTTATTTAATCACAAACTTGATCTTCCTTATTCTTTTTCCCAAATATTTTATATATATATATCTTATGCTCTAAAATCTATTCTTTCTTCTACACAATGACATTAAATCTATGTCAAAACAAATACCTTTCTAGGAACAAATAGGATCTATCTTGATTGAAAGTTAGTAATTTTTCCAAATACAGCAGAACCTTTCTTCCTTTTGTTAATAAACATGATTGTGTCCTACCTACATGTATGAGGAAAAATTAAAATATGGAGAATTTAAATTATAAAATTTATCATAGCTCTGGGCATAAAGTTATCAAAATAAATCTACAATAATTTCAGGGTTTTAAAAAGCCCTATTTGCTTCTGATACTGCTTAAAATACTCTCATATAAGTCTGTTGAGTAGGTCCAAATAGAATCATCAGATGTTAAGTACCAATATTTAAATATGTACTTTTTTTTTTTTTTATTCCAGTGTACAAGTGACAGAAAATAAGCTAAACGGAACCCAAAAGGTAATTTGTTTGTTTGAATACCTGGAAATTCCAAGGGCTTTTTCAGCTTTTGTTAACCACTAAATGAAGGTGGGTGTCAGATGATATAATGATATTTTCAGATATTTCCCTCAAATGTATGTCTGTATAGATAGCTATATCTGTATCGCATAAATAGTTTTTATTTATTTATTTTTTCAGGGTTACAGATTTTATTTAAGAACAGCAAAGAGAAAGCTTAGAGCACTTCCAAAGAGAGCTAGAAGTGGGTCCCTCTCGTGAAGGAGAAAAGGTGAGACAGAGGAGATGCAAAGATCTCCAGCAGCAGAAATATTCTCTGTTTGAAATTAGCTGCAAGTTTTTCATTGGCTTCTCTTCCACTCCAGGCAGTATTGCTTTTTTCTATTGGTCACTGATTGTCTCTTTCTATTGGTCATTGATTACCCAGGTTACTTCATATCCACATTCTTATGGACCTTCCAGACTTCCTGGTTCAGCAGGCTGGGTTTTCTCTCATGCCTTGTTCAAACCTTCTTTTTAGGGTCCCTTCTCATTCCCCCCTGAGGAAATATGGTCATGAAATCTTGAAGGGAAAATGGATGATGACTGTTCTTATCTACTTCCTGCTGTCAAAATGGGGCACTAGCCCACCCATCAGAAACCCTCCTCAGCTTCCCTACTGTAAAGGGGTTTCTGGGATTAGAAGTTTCTGGCTACTTGGTCAAAAGGTTCCATCAGTATTTGCTAGAATCCCCACATTACCATCATCTTTAGGTTGAGCTGCTAGAGCCTGGAAGACATAAACTTAATAAGAAGGTTGAAAAGATAGGGTCCAAACATTAAGAAAGGGATGATTATAATTGTAGTCCCAGTGAAAGGATACGGAAAGAAAGTTTTCTTTAAATCAGGTATTCTCAAGGCAGGTACATTTAAAAGAGCTTGTTTTAAGGTTTGGAAGTTTTTTTCTTATTCCCTACCCTATGTTAGCTCTTCCATCTCTTTCTGCTTTAAAACCTCAGAGGCTTAGGCCACTCTCCATATCAGGGAATCTACATTCAACAGTACTCTGTCATTCCCAGGAGCTCCCTGAGTGAGTTGTTTTTTTGTAGAGGGGCTAGTGAGGTAATACATCTTCTTGATTGTCTCATTTGAGAGCTTCCTCTCATGAGGGAAAAGAACAAAGTAACTTTAGGTTTGCACAATTTAGCCTCTCCCTTTGACACCATAAATCCTTCCTCATTAAGGAAACTTAATCCCTATTTAGTGTCCTCAATGGAAGATTTGGATGAGGGGCTACAGATTAGTAAGTTATCTACATACTGAATAAGGGCACTCAGAGCAGCCAAGTTCAGCTCCCTGAGAAGTTTACTCAGAGAATTCTCCAAAGTTTGGGGACTATCTCTGACTCCCTGGGGGAGTACAGTGGACAGTAATGGGGTGGAATGCCCAGTGTCCCTAATTACAAAGCAAAGGCGAAGCTAAATACCTGTGAATGTGTTGCCCATTGATGCCAACAACAAAGCAAGAAAAGGAGAATAGGTAACCGCCAAAGGATTTCAAAACCAAAAAAGCTGCTCCCAGTGTCACATAAACAATTTTTAAATAAAAAATTATCACATTGACAATAATATTTACACATAGACCCAAATATATATATATGTGTGTGTGCGTATATAGTATATATAAATATACATATATAAATATGTGCGTGCATATATATATATATATATATATATTTTTTTTTTTTTTTTTAGACAGTCTCACTATATCACCCTTGGTAAAGTACCATGGCATCACAGCTTACAGCAACCTCCAACTCTTGGGCTTAAGTGATTTTTTTACCTTAGTCTCCCAAATAGCTGGGGCTACAGGCACCTGCCATAATGCCATAATGCCTGGCTATTTTTTGGTTGCAGTTGTCATTGTTGTTTAACAGGCCTGACCCGGGTTCGAACCCGCCAGCCTGGGTTTATGTGGCTGGTGCTGTAACCGCTGTGCTACAGGAGCCGAGCCATATCCAAATAAATATTAATCTTTTAAGATAGTTTTCTTGGAAATCTGTCTAGTAATGTTATAAGATATTCACTCATCTGGATCTGATTTACCTTTTCTTATGGTCACTTGTGAACTTTTTGCTCTGCTTAGCATCTGAAATCTCTTGTAGGTTTGGTATTTTCCACAGCCTTATTTGCCATAGTGGGAAGGGGAGATTGCTTCGCCCAATGGGAGATGAAAATGTCAAACTCTTATTTGCCTAGACTCCCTTGCAGCTAAGACGTGGTCAAATGAGATGCATTCTACTAATCAGACTCAGAGTTGGAAGCAGGAACTATTGACTCAAAAGGTAGGGATAGAAGCCTCCGTTTAGATTGAGTTCCTAGGACAGTCATGGCAGCAGAGCTAGGGCAATATCAGTATACAGTGCTACAAGGGCTGCTGATACAAACTGTTGAGTCTTTTGTTTGCTGGTACAGTTAGAGTTGTCTAAGACAGAAGAGTTGTGCCACATGGGTATTGATCCTAGATTTCATAGATTCTTGCTTTCTACACATTTTGCCAATTTTGCAGTTTACTCAATATCATTGCCATAAATTCCTTTTCTGTGGAAATCAACCAGAGTTGCTTTCTGTTGCTTGTAACTATGACCCATCAACTGTGTCATCTCTTCTTTAATTCTGCATTTATTAACTTAAATCTCATATTTCTCCCTTTGGCTTCTGTTACTTGAATCTTTTGGTTCAGCTGGAAGAGGGGGGGTCTCAGAGAAGAGGTCGAGAGGATATCTTATAAGATCATACTGGAGCTGGGAGGCAGAGAGAGCCATGCTGGAGGGCCAAGGTTATGCAAATGCCCTGTGAAAGCCTCCAAGGCCTCCCCATCCTCTCAGATTAAGTCTTTATAGTGGCCTCATGGGAGAGAAATAAATCAAGGGGGGCAGGGGCTGCCCATGTACCCATAGACCAGCCACTTTCATAAAGGCTATGAGGTCTGCAGACTGGGACCCAGTTTGCCTCACTTGTCCCTGAGCCCAGGGAGGGGTGGCACTGTCAGGAAGGGAAGGCCAGGAAGACAGACGAGACAACAGGGTGGCACAGGACTTGTCACCACTGTGCACTAGCTGCTGTTAGATTAATGCCAACCGAGGGGAAGCACTGGGGAAGAGAAAGGACGGGTGGTAGAGTTAAAGGTGTCTAAGACAGATGAGTTGTGCCACATGGGCATTGATCCTGGATTAAGTAGATTCTTGCTTTCTATACATTTTGGCAATTTTGCAGTTTGTAAACTGCAGTTTGGAAAGGGGCGATGGGTGTTCTGAGTAAGTAGCCTGTTTGTTTTCTTTGGACACTGTCTATCTATTATACAGCACCATCTCCCGTCCCCGTGAAGGCAGAAGCAGAGGTCAAGGCAATGCTGGAGGTGCTGGCTCTGCGTCCCCATGGACCCTGTGGAGAGGTGGCTTGGAGTGAACCTCGTGTCCTCCCGTCCGTCCTGAGTCCCCTTGGCCATGCCAGGCTTGCCCGTGGCTGCTGGTGCCCAGCCTGTGTTCCTGCAGCCTCCATCTCAAGGACAGTGTGGGCAGTGTGGACAGGGAGCGCAGCTTGGCCTCGGAAAGGCCTTCACACTTTGGTCACCACCTCTGTTGGCCGCATGTGAGGTTGGAGTGCCCTCTCTATGTCTTCTCTTCAGGTTTAGTCAGGCTCCTTCTAGCAAACCTGAAGTGAAGGTTTCTACCTGTAAATGTGAACCTGAACTTTCTGAAGATGCTCAGGCTCCTGCTGTCCTGGCCTTTGCGATAGGAGAGGCTGAGGTCACACTGCTATGCAAAATTTCTGGGTCTGGCACCTGCCCGACTGCCCAGCATGGACAGAGTTTCCTTTGGGCATTGGAAGAGACTTAATCCCATCTTGGGCCCTGCCCCCTCTGCTGGGGATGTGGGTGGAGGGGAGGACTCCAAAAGCTTCAATTCAGGGACTCGCTGGGGGCTGTGCTAGATGGTGGCACCTTCCAGGTAGAGTTTCAGCCCAGACTTGGAT
Organism: Galagoides demidoff; assembly: GCA_963574575.1. Classification (NCBI taxonomy): domain Eukaryota; kingdom Metazoa; phylum Chordata; class Mammalia; order Primates; family Galagidae; genus Galagoides; species Galagoides demidoff. The sequence continues at coordinate 13,754 of CAUYQV010143260.1, forward strand.
TCCTGGAGCAGGTTTGCACTGGGGAGATTGGAGACGAGGTGGGATCAAGAACCTAAGAGGCTCCAGACCTTGGGTGGCTCGGCTGTCACCACCTCTAGGTGGAGGTCTGGCCAAGGGTGGCTCTCTCCTGAAGTGGGGGAGCCCCTGCTCTTGATTTGTGTGTGTGGAGAGGTCACTGTTCAGGAGGGGACTGGGGTAGCCTTCTTCCTTCCCTCTCCAGGCCGGGTAGGGGCTGGCAGCCTCACTAACTGTGCCACTGGCCTTCCGCCAGTCTTGCGATCCTCCCTGGGGTCAGTGTTGCATGGAATAGCAGTGGAGGGTGGGAGCAGTGGGCTGGGGCAACTCTGCTGCGCAGGGTTGGCAGAGACCCTGTACTATGGCTTGGGAGGGGGACGGTGCCACAGTTGGTAAGATTAGCTGAAGTAGGGGGTTTGGAGCTGGGGGGGTAGCCTCTACCTTGGGTCCCTCAGAAATCAGGAGAAGGTGGATGACCACTGCCTCCTTGTACTCTGATTCAGGACCATGAGTGAGTCCTGAATCTCTTCCTGTCTGTAACCCACAGATGCTGGGAATTAAGTCTGCCAGAGGTCCTTGTAGTTAGAGCATCTCCACGTAGTGCTTATGTCCCTCATGGTCATGACCCACATCCATTCATGGATTCTTCCCCACGTCTCTAATGTACACCTCTCCCTAGGATTGAGAATAGGAAATTTTCTGAGTAGGTTTCTATATTCCATGGACATGTAGAAGGGGATATAGTATATTCTACTCAGTACCCCTCTGGCAGCTCCTTGGAGTTCTGTCCATCAAAGGCAGGGATCCACTGGCCAGAGGGGACTGCCACAGAAGGTAACCAGCTTGTAATAGCTGAATTTGTTGCTGAAACCAGAGTTTGCAATCTTGATGTTTATGTTAACATACAAGAGCAGTTTTTCTGCCATTATGTCTCTGTGGACAATATACTTCTGGTGACAGCTTGCACAGTAGACACTATTGGTGGAATCTGTGCCTCTTTTTCTTTCCTACCGCCATAAGCTGGTGGAAATACCGCTCTCAACTACCTCTCCTCCAACAGCATGCTTCCTGACAAGGCAGAGCTTCCTCAGTGCTGATCGTAGCAAATAGCTCACTATGGCAGGATGGTCTAAGCCTTTGTGATTCCTACCTTGCAGGATGGTGTCTGGAGGCCAGAGGAGTTTAGTTGATCCCCGTTAACTGTTGCTGCTTTCCCAGTCAGGATGTGCTGGACCAACTTCACCTTGGCCACGTTACCCTTGACAGTGGTCTCGAGGATAACGAGTTGCTGTTTTGGGTCACTCCCTGGCAGAGTTGCTGAGAGGCCCTGCAGCCTGTTGGACTCACTGCTGGGCTTGGAGTTCAGGTGTCTCAAGGTTGGCTTCAACTGAGGAAAAGCTGGTGAGAAGCTTGGTCCTAATCACCTGAAAAAAAAAAATCACCTCCAAAGTTCACATTATCTTTATCCTGGAATTAAAACACATGCCAGACAAAAATATACGCTAACAAAACCAAATACCCACACATCAAATTTATAATAAAAAGTAGAAACTAGGTAAAAAGGGTTAAAAAAAATACCTAATCACAAGGAAAATAGATGGGAAAACCCATAATATCAAGGCAGAAACACACTAACTTTGGTTAAAGTCCTCCAGGTCAATGAACAGCTTCCTGAGCTAGAAGGACCAGTTGGGCCCAGCCCGGGACTTATGTAGGCTCTTGGAATTCCAAAACAATGGCTCTGGATGAGGTCAGAGGAAGAGGTCTGTCCCAGAGGTGGATAATACCGTTGTCATTTTCCCACTTTTTTGGGTCTCAAGAACACTTTATTCTGAAAGTAATTATTAAGGACCCCCAAAGAGCTTTTTGTTTATGTGGGTTACAGTCACAAGTACCTTATCAGAAATTAAAACCTATAGGATATTTCAGTGACCTTTTCACTTATAGTTTGTAAAGGTGTAACAATTTTTGGCTTCTAAGGAGCTCATAATGTCAACACTTAAATTATTCAATTTGTTTTTCTTTAAACTCTGAATAACTGCACTCAAAATGATGCTGCAACTTAATTAGTACCATCCAAAAAGGTTCTGCTGCGTAAGACACAGCAAGGTACGTTATTTGTATAATGCCTGAGGGACAATTCATATGTTATTTCTTATTGACAGTTTTTCTCAGTTTCTTTGGAGTAGATGCTCTCCTTCCACAAGCCAGACCAGTTGCTATGTCAGGCTCTTTAAATGTGGGCAGGAGTCACAGCCAGGGGTTGAGAAAGCACGTATTCTTCTACTCTTTTAAGCCAATAATCACTGTACTCGGTGTCTCTCTTATTCAGCACAGGATAAGGGCTTCAGATAACTGGTCATGTCAGTGGCACCTCGGGAGGAACTGAAGATCCTCTGACATGATTTTTAAGAATGCTTTGTTGAAATGTAACATAGATACAGAAGCGTGCACAAACTGGCAGCACATGGCCTGCTGACAACAGATGGTAAATTGGACTCATCCGTTTAGCATCCAGATCGAGAAACAGGATACTAGAGCTCCCCAGTTTCTAGCCACTTTTTCTGCAAGTGATAAGCCCCATTCTGTATGCTGACAACATAGATTAATTTTGCTTGGTTTTGAACTTTACATAAGTGGAATCATACTGTATTGAATGCTTTGTATCTGACATCTTAGCTGTATATTTTTGTAAGATTTATCTATATTGTTTATTCTAAATGCCCATTGTGTGAGTATAACATGATTTGTTTATCCATTTTGCTGCTTTTGGCATTTGGGTAGTTCTCAGAGTTTGGATGTTAAGAATAGTGTTGCTATAAACATTCTTGTTCAGGTCCTCGGGCAAGCATTTACATGGTTTTCTGTTAGCAATTTATATCTAGAAATAAAATTGCTGGCTTAAAAGGTATGCAGTTTAGTTTTAGAAGATACTGCGGTTTGTGCCAATTTACACACACACCCCCCAATATGAACACCTAGTGTTGCCTGCCTTTTAATTTTAACCCTTCTGTAGGTGTGTAGTGATGGAGCATTGTGGTTTTAATTTGCATTTCCCAGATGCCTGATGAAGTAAAGCACCTTTTCATATGCTTATTGGATGTTTTCTTTTCTGTGCTGTGCCTGTTCAAGTCTTTCCCCCCATTTTTTCAATTGGATTGCCTGCACTTTTCTAACTGACTTGTGAGTATTCTTTAAGTATTTTAGACAGCAATTCTGAACTTGATACGGCCCTCTAATGCATTTCCTCTCCTCCCACTCATTCTCCTGTTAATTTTCTGACATTAGCTCCTCCTGTTTTCCCCGTTGATCATACCTTTCCAACCTCTGGACTTCTTCTTTTTCCTTGAACATGCCAGACACTCTCCCATCTTGGAGCTCTGCACTAGTTTCTAATTCTTCCTGGGACGTTGTTTCCTAGAGAATGACATACACAATATTAGAAATATCAGTACATAGTATGGTATACGGACCTTTACCCAGATATCTATCATCTAACAATAATTATCAACATCTTTATTTCCTTCTTTCTCTCTCTCTCTCCCTCCCTCCCTCCTTCCTTCCCTCTTCTCTTCTCTTCTCTTCTCTTCTCTTCTCTTCTCTTCTCTTCTCTTCTCTTCTCTTCTCTTCTCTTCTCTTCTCCTCTCCTCTCCTCTCCTCTCCTCTCCTCTCCTCTCCCCTCCCCTCCCCTCCCCTCCCCTCCCCTCCTCTCTCTTCTCCTCTCCTCTCTTCTCCCCTCCCCTCCCCTTCCCTCCCCTCCCCTTCTCCTCTCCTCTCTTCTCCCCTCCCCTCCCCTCCCCTCCCCTCCTCTCTCTTCTCCTCTCCTCTCTTTTCCCCTCCCCTCTCCTCCCCTTCCCTC
>CAUYQV010143261.1:0-11509 GCA_963574575.1 Galagoides demidoff
TCTCTGCAATCGCATCTGTTGCTCTGGGAATTTATAATGTGAGCCATTCTCACTGGGGTTAGATGAAGATACCTCAGTGCATTTCTCTGATGATTAGGGACTGGGGAGGAGTTTTTCCATATGTTTGTTGGCCATTTGTCTATCTTTTTTTTTTTTTTTTTTGAGATGGAGCCTCAAGCTGTCCCCCTGGGTAGAGTGCCATGGCATCACAGCTCACAGCAACCTCCAAATCCTGGGCTCAAGCGAGTCTCCTGCCTCAGCCTCCCAAGTAGCTGGGACTACAGGCGCCCGCCACAACACCTGGCCATTTTTTGGTTGCAGCCATCATTGTTGTTTGGCGGGCCCGGGCTGGGGATTCGAACCCTCCACCTTAGGTGTATGTGGCTGGCACCTTAGCTGCTTGAGCCACAGGCATAGAGCCAGCCATTTGTCTATCTTGATAAGAAAAGTTTCTGTTCAAGTCTCTTGCCCAATTTCTAATTGGGTTATTTGGTCTTTTCTTGCTGATTTTCTTGACGTCTTTGTAGATTCTGGTAATCAGTCTTTTATCAGATTTGTAGATACAGTATCTTCTCCCACTCTGTCAGCTTTACTGACCGTGGGCAAATTCCCACCCAATGGGTATATTGCACGGGTACATCGCACACCTTCTGGGTAAAAGACACACCCATAACTCTGAGTTTAAATATACAGAAGCAAATTATGTAACCAAAATGTATGTACCCCCTAATATTCTGAAGTTAAAAAAAAAAAAAGAAGAAGGAGGAAGGAAGCCAGATTCCTGCCCACCTGCGCTTTCCCATATAGCATCTCTTTACACACACAAGCTGTGGGCTGTCACGTTTGACAACTTGTCTTAAAATATTCTCTTTCCCTGATTGCTGCCAGCTCTCCCTCAGTCCCACCCACAGAAACTGCTCTAATCATGACCCAGGAAGTGGGAAGCACTCGCACTACCCCACCCCCAGGGGCTCCTCCAGTTTGGATGGCACTAGGCAGTCGGTTTCTCTTCTGTTCTTTTTTTTGAGACAGAGTTTTACTCTGTCATCGTGGGTAGAGTGCTGTAGTGTCATAGCTCACAGTAACCTCAAACTCTTGGGCTCAAGCAATCCTCTTGCCTCAGCCTCCCACCTACCACGATGTCTAACTAGTTTTTCTATTTTTAATAAAGATGGGGTCTCACTCTTGCTCAGGGTGGTCTTGAACTCCGGAGCTTCCCCAGTGCTAGGCCATGCCTGGCCAATTATTATTATTTTTAATAATTTTTTCAGAAGATTATTTTTGTCAAATAAACTCTTACATGACAGATCAGTGGATGGATGGATAGGTGAATAAAACAGGAATAGTGTGGTTAAGCAGATGTACTCCAGAGCCAGAGTGCAAGGACCTGAATCCCTGCTCTGACATTTACTAGCTATGGGACCCAAACATCCAGCTGCTTGATTCCTCGTCCACAGCGAGAACGAGGAATAGAGTGACTACTGAATGAGTCAGTAGACACAAAGCTTTTGAGCAACTGGAGCAGTGGGTGCTCTGTGTTTTCTATCACCATCTCGTCACTATTATTATCACTATTGTCTGAAATGGGGACCATCCTCTCTCCCAACTGGGGCAATTCTTGAAACATCAGAGGTTCAAGTAATATGCTTTTAGGCCATTCGAGAGAAAGCAGAAAAATTAGGGTGGGGGAACCCAGGACCTAACTTGCTGTGGGTCACACAGTGGAGTGTGCTGTAAAACCAGATCTTGTGTTCAGGCCTTCTGACCTTGACCTTTGCCATCCTCAGATCCTTCCACACTTGCTGACCTGTAGGCTGGGAGCTGAGACCAGAGACCAGGACTCCGAGCAGCCCTAGCAGCCGTGGCTCTGAACTTGGCTGAGACATTCAGCTCTCTGCTCCCGCCCCAGATGGTCTGCGACATGGTCTGCTAATGAGGTAGCGACTGGGGCTCTCTTCTGGTGTGGGGGTGGAGATGAAGTCACACAGGTCCAAGCACGTCCAGGCAGTGTCTTAGGGCAGGCTGCCGGGCAGTGCGGTGACTGGCAGGCAAGAGTCACCTGCTTCTCCTCCCCTCACTCCCTCTCTCACTCTGAACTATCACAGGAAGTGTCTCTCCCCAGAAGCAGGCAGTCCCAGCTGGTGATGCTCCTCAGAAATTTAAGTTGGCTCTCCAAGGAAATGTAGGAGGGAGGATTTTAGTTTTTATCAAAACCAAATGAACTTTTTATCTTGTATCAAGTGACAGCCCTTCATTCATTCACTTAACACATGCTAATGGAGCATCGCTATATGGCGGCTCTTTAGACAGAGGCACCATCACAAGCATGTGACCTGTGTGGTCACGCAGCATCCTGCCCCCAGACCTGCATTTGGTTTAAAACTCTGCTGTCACTGTCTTGATATTATTAATAACTGAGTTTTGTAAGTGAGGTCCAGTAGGACAATGTTGTGTGAACACGAGCAGAGGAGATTCGTGTGATGTCAGTGTCTGCCACTCCTTGCCACCCCATCCACACATTGTCACGAGGACAGAACTGGAGAGGGCCCAGACTGTGGGGAGCTTGGGGGGACTCACGGTGAGTATAGGTGAGGTTGTTAGGTCTGATGGAGTCAGTGGGGCCACTGATGGACCAGAGAGGCCACGTTTTCCATTCCGACCAAGACATGCTGGTACAGAGGGAAAAGGCTGTGACATTTGAAGAGATGCAAATGACTGAGAAACCCTGTCCTATGCTTTCTTACTGGAATTACTTCCCTGTGTTAACCAACCACTTGTGCTAAAATGATGGCGTAGAAGGCAAGGGAGAGAGTCTGCGGCCAGACCACCCTGGCTGTGCTAAGGAGCTAAGCAGGGTTGGCCAGGTTGGTACGTGGGAGGGAGAAGGAAAGGGGAGGAGAGAGCAACTACAGCTCCTTTCTCTTTAGTCTTTCCTCATCATCAGTAGCCCAGAGGCAGAGAGTGTTGATGGAGTGTATTGGTATTGAGCAGTGAAATAAAAACAACCAAGTTAGTTTGGTTTGGTCTCCACCGTTTGGCAAGAATGAAATACATGAACACGCATGAGCTCTGAAATGTGAATCACGTACTTTTGGAGATTTCACATGTGCATTAAATGCTTATGTTCCCATTTAAAAGTTGCATCATATAAAACAAAAACAAAGGGCCGGGCTAGGCGTAATCCTAACTCTCTGGGAGGCCAAGGCAGGTAGACTGACCTCAGTAATTGAAGACCAGCCTGAGCAAGAGTGAGACCCCCATCTCTACTAAAAATAGACAAACTAGCTGGGCATCGTGGTGGGTGCCTATAGTCCCAGCTACTCGGGAGGCTGAGGCAAGAAGATTGCTTGAGCTCAAGAGACTGAGATTGAGACTGAGATGCTACAGCACTCTATCCAGGGCAATAAAGTGAGACTCTGTCTCAAAAAAGAAATGGTAAAATTGGTACTAATTTAAAGTTATCTTTTAATATAGGATTGATAATAATAGCAAATAAAAATACTATGGCAGATCGAGAGAGAGAGAAACCACAGAAGAAAGGAAAGGCTGTATAGTTTTGTGACTTTACTGGTGCTTCTTCCTGCATTTTGAACAGAAGCACTGCCATGGTCATGGGCTGGGCCTTATGTATCATGCAGCTGGCCCTGGAATTACATACCAAGGACATGTGATAAATAATACATCCCCTTTCCTCTTAGAACTTCCTGGTCTGGTGGGAGAAACATACTCTAATAGAATATATAAGTATTAGCTGATAAGTGCTATGAAAGAAACTGCCAGGATTCTCTGAGGGTACATAATGGCAGGACCTAACCAAGTGTCTGATCAGGGCAGGCTTCTCTGAGGAAGTGATATTTGAACGGAAGTGTGAAAAGAACAAGCAGGGGTTAGTGAGGGAAAGAAAAGGGAATAATGTTTCAAACGGTGGGGACAGCATGTGCAAAGGCCCTGAGACAGATAGGACGGAGCCTGGAATCACTGTTGGGAAAAAAAAAACTGCTGGAACATGGCCAAGCCTTACAGATCACACTAAGGAATGAATAATTACCCTAAAAGTTATGGGAAGACATTAGGGATTTGAATGGGAAGTAATGTGACCAAATGTGTGTTTTTCAAAGGGGCTGAAACTCACTGCAGCCTGCAGGAAACTGGACTAGTTAGAAAGGAGTCTACTACTGAGGAGTAATGGCAGCTCGGGTTCTGGTGGGTAAAGAGGTTTTGAATGGGTTCACAAGACAGGCAAGAGGAAAAGTGATGGATTGGCTGGGAGCTCAGAGAAGAAAGGAGAAGAGGTGTCAGGACTCCTAAGTTTCTGGTCTGTGACTCTGTGTGGTTAGTGAAGTCATCTCTTGAAACGTATGTCAGTGGTGGGGGCCAGGGTGCGATGGCTCCTGTAGTCCCAGCTACCTGGAAGGTGGAAGCAGAAAGATCACTTGAGCCCTGGAGTTCAAGGCCAGACTGGGCAACTTAGTAAGACCCAGTCTCTAATAAAAGAAAAAGACAATGAGTTTACATTTATATTCAGCTGAGGTCCCTTTGAGATACACAAGTAGAAGTGTCAGAATTCTGGCTCGGTGCCCATAGCTCAGTGATTCGGGTGCCGGTCATATACACGGAAGGTGGTGGGTTCGAGCCCAGCCTAGTCCTGCTAAACAACAATGACAACTGCAACCAAAAAATAGCTGGGCATTGTGGCCAGCACATAGTCCCAGATACTTGGGAGACTGAGGCAAGAGAATCGCTTAAGCCCCAGAGTTTGAGGTTGCTGACCTGTGATACCACGGCCCTCTACTGAGGGCGACATAGAGAGACTCGGTCTCAAAAAAAAAAAAGGAGTGTCAAAATTCCATCGGTATATTTGTCTAGAACCCAGAAGTGAGGTTTAAGCGGAAGAAATAAGCTTGCTAATAAAAATTGCAGCCATGCACAAGCTGGAACAGGCCCTATACAAAATAGATTATCCAAATGGCCGAAGTACGAAGTACGCATGCCAGTGCTCAACATCATTACCCATTAGAGAAATGCAAATTAAAACCACAACGGGATACCATTTCACTGGAATGGCCAAAATTTTAAAAGACTGACAACACTAAATGTGGCTCAGGACACAGAACAAAGAGAACGCTATGCTTTACTGGTGGACATGTGAGATTACATAACTGCTGTGCAGACAGGCAGTGTTTTCAAAAGTTAAATATATACTAACCGTACAACCCACCAACTGTCTCCCAGATATTTACTAAGAGAAATAAAAATGTCTGTGTGGGGCGGAGTGGCTCACACCTGTAATCTAGCACTTGGGGAGGCTGAGGCTGGTGGGTTGCCTGAGCTCATGAGTTCAGGACCAGCCTGAGCCAGAGCCAGACCCCGTCTCTAAAAACAGCCCGGTATTGCGGTGGGCACCTGTATCCCAGCTAGTTGGGAGGCTGAGGCAAGAGGATCTCTTGAGCCCAAGAGTTTGAGGTTGCTGTGAGCTATAACATCACAGCCCTCAATCCCAGGGTGACTAAGTGAGACTCTATCTCAAAAAAAAAAACAAATAAATAAATACATAAATAAAAAGAAAAATTAGCCAGGCATGGTGGTTGGTGCCTACAGTCCCAGCTCTTCAGGAGGCTGAGGCAGGAGGATCACTCGAACCTGGGAATTAGAGGTTTCTGTGAGCTAGGCTAACACCACATCATTCTAGCCTGGACTAGAGACTCTATCTCAAACAAAAAAGAAAGAAAGAAAGAAAGAAAAATCTGTCCACACAAAGACAAACAATGCAAAATAATGTTCACGGTAGCTTTATTAATAACAACCCTTAAATGAAAACAACACCCATGTGCACAGATGAACAAATGTGCACCGACTGCCAAAAGATGAACAGACCGGGCGTGTCCATACAACGGACAAAAAGAAACGAACTACAGGTACATGGAACAACATCATGAGTGAAAGAGGTCAGACAGAAAAGAGTACACGGGTATGGATCCATTTACGTGCCACTCTAGAACAGGTAAAACAAATCTTTAGAGATAGAAATCAGATCCATGGTTGCACGGGGCAGTGATGGGAGGGACTGACTGCAAGGAGGTGGTGTAGGGGGATAAATTTGGGGTGGTGGTGATGAAATTGTTCTGTATCTTGATGGTGGGGGTTGTTACATGACAATACACATTTGTTAAAACTCACAAAATTGTACCGTAAAATGTGTGAGTTTTATTGCATAAAAATTGTACCTTCAGGGGTGGCACCTGTAGCTGAAAGGAGTAGGGCGCCGGCCCTATATACCAGAGGTGGTGGGTTCAAACCCAGCTCCGGCCAAAAACTGCAATTTAAAAAAAAAAAATTGTACCTTAATTAATTTTTTTTTTTTTTTTTTGCATTTCTTGGCCGGGGCTGGGTTTGAACCCACCACCTCGGGCATATGGGGTCGACGTCCTACTCCTTTGAGCCACAGGCACCGCCTCTAAATTGACACCATAGGTTTAGACAAGATTCACTAGGTGAAGAGGCTGGAGTTACAAGAGAGGAGAGCGCAAGGCGGCCGATCCCACGTACAGGGAAGAGGGGCTGTTATCTCCATCTTTCATGTGGTGCTCAGAGAAGTGAAGTGACTTCCCCAAGATCACTCAGCTTCTAAATAAATCTGGGGTTCACATCCATGGCCGTCAGGTCCTAAGGCCCATTTTCTTTTGTTCTTTCCCATCAGCCAGGCCTAGGCCAGTGGCTGAGCATGATGGCCAAGCAGGGAGAAAGGCAGTGGCCCGGAGTCTGGAAACCACTGAGTTGTTCTCTGCATATGAGGAGGATTTTCCTCCCCCTCACCAACGGCACAGGCACTTTGGCTTCAAGGTGTGGGGATGGATGTGGTGGTGATGGCTTTGCCCTGAGCCAGCCACAGTCTCTCCAGAAGTTCTCAGTGTCACCAGCAAGGTGACAGGCCACAGTTGGGGATGCTGCCCAGGTCTACCAGGCACCCGGAGAAGCACAGTGAGATAGGCTTTAGAGGAAAAATCATAGCCTGCCCCAGTCTGCCAGGGGTCTTGACACTGACCCACTTTCTGTGGGTCATGGTATACAAGGTTTGAAAGCCTAAAGCATATTCTTATCACCAATTACCAGACACCAATTACCTCTCTTCCTTCCTCCTATGTACCGTGTACCCATGGTCTCTATTCCAGCAGCAGCAGAACATTCCTCCAAACCCCTTTTGGCAACATAACTTTGCTCGTGTCATTTCCTCAGTCTTTGTCTTTCCATCCTCCCTCTGCCTATGGCAGTCCTGTTAGACAACACACCTCTGAACAACATCAGCCTTCTCCAATCAGAGCGCGTCACACAGTCCTCTTTGTTCCCATAGTGCATTTGCATACACCTCTCTTTAGCATTTTTCATTCTGCTTGAATAAAGGTTAATTCAAATGTCAGTTTCTCCCAGCTGCCTTGAATGTCAGGCATATATCTAACCCATCTTTGTTTTCACCTGCAAGTAACACAGTGCCTGGCACACTGGAATCACTAGGGAAATGCTCCTTTTCCTTCTTTCTAAGAGACAGGGTCTCCCTCCATCACCCAGGCTGCAGTGCATGGCATCATTATAGCTCACTGCAGCCTTGAACTCTTGGACTCAAGTGATCCTCTTGCCTCAGGCTTCTGAGTAGCTGAGACTACAGGCATGTACCATCATGCCCAGATAATTATTTTTTTCCATAGAGATAAAGCCTTGTTATGTTGCCCAGGCTAGTCTCAAACTGCTGGCATCAAGCAATCCTCCTTCCTGCCTTAAACCCCTAAGTGATGGGATTACAGGCATGAGCCACTGCCGCTTGGTTGGGGAATGCTTCTTCAATTAAACTGAATCCTCAAAGAGCCCTGTGAGGTGGATGTTATTATTCTGATTGTGCTCATAAGGAATGTTAGGTTCAGAAAGATTAGGTGATTTTCCCGAAGTCACATAGCTAGTGTAGCTGTGGAACGGTGGAATGGAACAGGTGAATGGATTTGCCCACACTACTGGAGTCCTGATCTCTGCACATGTCCTGGTCTGTAGGGTGTGGATCCTAATGCAGACTCCCCAGTCACTGGCCTGGCCAGAGAGAGAGGTCTGAGTAAAGTGCTCCCTCACACCTGGAAATTAATCTAGGCCATCCAGATTGTCTGGAGAGTCTGCCCAACCTCCCCACAGATCCTAAGCAGCCCAAGGTATGGGGTGCATGTGTGCCGCCCTGACAGAACCGGGGCATGGAGGAGAGGCTGAGAAATACCAGATGGAGGGACTAGTGGAGGCAACAGGAGAGAGGTGAAAACACAGAAACTGGGCAGAGATGGACACCACGAGGAACTGAGAAACTAGACAGACAGAGAGAGAGAAGGAAGGACAGAGTCCAGAGGAGGAAGTCAGGCAGAAGAAGGAAAGAAGGGGAGGGAAGAAGTGTCCAGGAGAACCACATAAAGGGAGGCATGGCAGAGGCCATTGTGGCTTTCCAGCTCCTCTTTGGTGCTCCCAGAAGGTCTTACTCCCTGGGGTCAAGGCATCCCACCTGTCCTTCTCGGTGTCAATCAGGGGCCTCTGGCAAATGGCAGCTCCCTGACCATCCCTGTCTGTTCAGAAAGAGACACACTTTCAGCTCCATGAGGCAAGGTCAGCTCCTCTCCAGGAGGAGAAAGCTCCTCCCCAGGCTTTCTGGCACTTTGGCTGCTGGGCTGGATTTGAATCCACAGCTCTGGCCTCCCAGTTCACTCCCCCCAGAAGGGTTTCTATTGCAGGCAAGCTTCCCTAGTAAGCCCCTCTCTCCTGCTGGGGACTACGGTCAGCAGACCTTTCCTGCTCCTCGATCTGGAATGAAAAATGGGAATGACCTTGGTCTAATTTCTCAACTTCTCTGTGTCAGGACATCCTCGTGTGTGCAAAGAGGAGGAAATGAGAGGCACATCTTTTACCGCACGTGCCTAAAGCAACCAGATGCACAGAGTCATTTTGATTTTACTCTCACAGTCCCTTCCCCACCCGCAGGACGGTATTTCCCACAATAAGGGATGTGTCCAGGAAAAGTGTGATCGAAATGGACTCTAGATGTCTGCCTTCCAAAAAACATCCTCCAGCCCTCCGGTCTCCTGCTGTTCATCAGCAGAACCACTGACTTCCACCAACCTCCAGGGTTCATTTATCTTCTCTGCTGGTGCTTAATGAGCACCTCCCATGATCTGGGGGTGAGAAATGAACAAAACAGGCAAAAGCACTGGACAAAAATAAAGAAAAGAGGGAGATATGGAATTTGGGGGATGAGGATGGAGGTAGGTTGCAATTTTCAAAAGAGTGGCAGAGAAAGCCTTGGTGAGATGGCAAAATTTAAGCAAATAACGTGAAGGAGGCCAGGGAGAGAGTCGTGCACTTACGGGCAGGAAGGGCCTTCCAGGAAGAGGAAGCTGCTGGAGCAAATGCTGGGAGGCAGATGTGAGCCCAGCGGCTTTGGAGGCCAGCCAAGGGTCAGAGCGCCTGACTGGAGGGAGCCAGGGGAGAGTAGGGGGGAGGAGTGAGGGAGATGGGGGCTCAGAGTGTGGAGGGCAGTGTGGGCTGCCTCCCTGCTCTGTTGCTGTGTAACGAATTAGTACAACAGTAGCAGCTTCAAACGCCCCCACTATTTCAGTGTCTCTAGGTCAGAAGTCTGGGCACAGTGTAACTGGGTCCTCAGTAAGCTGCAATAAAATGTCAGCTGGATGTCCTCATGTGGGGCTCAACTGGGGAAGTGCCTATCCCCAGGTCACATGGCAGCACCAGCTCTATACAGGTGCTGGGTGGAAGGCCCCAGTGTCACATGGGGTGTGCACTGGAGGGGCTTTCTGCTTCTTGCTGCTGGCCCTCCCCACGTGTAGCTGGAGACAAGGCAGCCTGCTTCTCCAAGGGCTTGCCCCTAGCAAGATGACATGACCATTTCCAGTCTTACGTAATAAATCTGGTACACATACCCACATGTGTCCTGCCACCTTCCCTGATTTCTGTGTCATGGTCAGAAGCATGTCACAGGTTCTGCCCACACTCAGGGGGAGGGCATTATGCAGGGGTATGAATGCCAGGAGGTGGGGCCATGGGGCCACCTTAGCATCTACCTGTCACCTCCTGGCCCATTTTAAAGGACCAGGGCTTTACTACAAGATGAGGATTTGGAGCTGAGGAGTCACATGATCTGACATATTTTAAAAGGAGGTCTCTGGCTGCCATGTTGAGATAGACTGAGGGGACAAGGAAGGACAAAGGACAGTAGTTAGGAGGCTGCTACAGAAACCTGGATGGAGCGGGGATCTGGGCTATCACTGTTCCCTTGTTCCCTCCTCTTTTGAGGGTCCCAGAGGCTGTCCTGGGGATGACACTCCTCCAGCAGTCTTTGCCCCTCTCCTTCCTCTTGGCTCAGGTCCTGGCCTCCTCTTTTCTTAAGGTCTCTTCCATCCCACGCCCTGGCCCCCACAGCAGGCAGCTTGTCAGCAGACACAGATGGGGACCTGCGAGTTAGTGTCCTGCTAATACTGGGAATATTAGGAGAACTAAGACCTAGATTCTCTGCCAGCACAGGGACAAAAGTATGGCGAAACAGGGCTTGAGGCCCAAGCATGCAGCTCTGGGAGTGTCTAAGATAAGGTGACCAGACAGTCCCAATTTTTAACAATTTGCCCTGTGTCCCACAGCATTTTTAAAAAAGTCTGGATTTTTGGAAAGAATGCACAACCAGCTAGGGAATGGTGAGACAACGGAAAGGGAATATACGGTTTTCGGCTGTTAAAAAGGTTAATGTAACTCCATTTGGGATTGAAGAGGTTAATGTAACTTCATTTGGAAATGAAAAGGCTAATGTAAACTCCCTACTCCCCTCCTGGGCAAGGTCACCCAGGTGGACTGGTGCCCTACTCCTTTTGAGCCAGGCACCACCCTATACATAATTTTTTTTTAATGTATTGTATTCGTAAATTGTACTTATGTTGAAATTTTAAAAATATATTACAATACTATTTTTGTGTTCTATGAAAATTTTTGTTGCTCCATATAGACCAAATCTTTAATTAAGAACACCCACCTCCCCACCCCCGTGAATGGTATTCTGCTTTACCAATATTAAAATCTGGTCACCTTAATTTATCTCTCTTAAAAACCTCACCTATGAAAACAGCACATAAACTCTCTAATCTCACTATTTTTTGGGATTACTAATTTCTACCTCTGATACCTCAGTGCACAAAAACTGAAAAAATAATACACTCATATGTCTTGCTCCTGTTAATCTTTCAGTTGTCAGTTTATTTTTCAGATCCAACAGAAGAACCTAAGAGGATAGAAGGAAAAGTTCTTCCTCTCCCTTAGGACCAATACAACATACTGAGACAGACATGATAACATTTTTAAAGACTTTATTTGAGCACACAGCAATTTATGAATCAGGCAGCTCTAAACCAGAAGTGGTTTGGGGATTCCATTGAGGTGAAGGAGAACATAATGTAAAGAAGATACTGAATTAGTTAAAGTTATAAAGTTG
>CAUYQV010143264.1:0-12038 GCA_963574575.1 Galagoides demidoff
TGTGGTCCCAGCTACTTGGGAGGCGGAGGCAGGAGACTCGCTTGAGCCCAGGAGTTGGAGGTTGCTATGAGCTGTGATGCCATGGCACTCTACCCAGGGGGATAGCTTGAGGCTCCGTCTCAAAAAAAAAAAAAAATACACACGTAAATGAGATCCTGTTGCTGTCTTGCTCAGACTCTGGTGGCTCCCATGGCCCCAGCCTTCGTGTTGCATAGAAAACTCTGTGTGATCTGCCTGTTTTATTTCACCCTAGCCTCACCTGCTGCTGTGCACCGCTTTTTCTCCAGCTGAGCTACATTAGGCCCCTTGCTGGTGATCATGGGCACCTGCCTTGGGGACTTTGCACCCATTATTTTCTATGCTGGGGATCTTCTTACCCCATGAACTGCCTGGCTCACTCTGATGTCTTCTCAAATTGCACGTGTCAGTGTTCCCTGAAGAGCCTTGGCTTAATAGTACCCCTCTGCCACTGTCCTTTTTTTCTTCTTAGGCCTTAAGTTGTAGTTACTGAATAAGTGAACTTCTGCTGAGCACGTCCTTCATTACCTAGTGTAGAACATCAGGGTATGCTTTGGAGAAGATTTTTCTTTTTTTGGAAATAGAGTCTCAGTCTGTCACCCAGCCTACAGTGCTGCGTGTCATCATAGCTCATAGCAACCTCAAGCTTCCAGGTTCAAGCGATCTTCCTGCCTCCGCCTCCTGAGTAGCTGGGACTGCCTGCATGCACCACGACACCCAGCTAATTTTTCTGTTTTTTGTAGAGACAAGGTCTCACTATTGCTTAGGCAAGTCTTGCATGCCTGACCTCGAGATCTTAGCCTTCCAATGTGTTGAGATTACAGGTGTGAGCCACTGCATCAAGTCTGTTCAGCTATTTCATCTAACCCGCTAGATGTTTATAAATCTAAGCCATTATTTTGAATCTTCACGTTGGGAGATGGGGGACCATGCCTTTTATAGATGTGGTGTGGTGACTCTCACCCATTTTGACCTCCATGAGACACTACTCTGCAGCTGAATGTGGCTGGTCTGTACTTCACTACCTTGTACCCCCTAGATGTCAGAGGAGCAGGGAGAGGAGACCTTTGGGTCACTGTGTCGGGTACGTTATTTCAGATTTTGGAGGCAACATAAACGTGGAGACCATCAGCGCCTTTATTGACGGTGGAGGCAGTGTTCTGGTAGCTGCCAGCTCAGACATCGGTAAGTCTGTCCTGAGAAGTTCTGGTGCTTTCTGCCATTTCTCCAGGGTGCTTAGAGCGCTTCAGAGATGGAAGCTGCTGCCCTGGCTGCTGGGTGGGCCTTGGCCAGGGTGTCATTGAGAATGCAGGGCCACTTGGCATTCGACCCCTTCTTTGCTTTCCCGTGACCAGAGGCAGTGAGACCTGGATCTTCAAGGACTGGGAACCCTGTTTGGTTTTTTATTCCCCACTGCTTGTTTCATTGTGTGTAGGCTCTTCTATACAAAAAGGCAAGTTGGGGTAGGCAGATTGGCTTGGACCCAAAACAAGTGTTTGTTTTATTTTTTTATTTTGGAAGTTTTCAGAGATACTCAGAAATACGAAGAGAGTAGCATCCTAAACCTTAAACCTCATGCACTGGTCACACCCAGCTTCAAGAAGCAACGCCTGGGCAGACTGGTTTCATGTGTTTTCATTATTGTAAGGTTTTTGAAACCGTACTCCAAATAATGAGCAGGTTTCTTGGTGGGACGATGACAAGGTGTAGAGAAGCATCATAGGCCCAGGTTCATCCAGGTCAAGTTTGATTGAGGTGCAGGCACGTGTCATATAATGATGGGGACACATTCTGAGAAACGTGTCTTTAGGGGATTTTGTTGTCACGCACATCTCCTAGAGGGCACTGACACAGCCTCGTGGTGCAGCCGGCTCCACACCTAGGCTGTTTGGTACAGCCTGTTGCTCCCAGGCTACACACCTGCGCGGTGTGTAGGCAACTGTAGCACAGTACTGGGTATTCGTGTCTCTAAACATCACAGCATAGGAAAGATGCAGTAAAAATAGGGTATTACAATCTTATGAAACCAATGTCACGTAAGTGGCCTGTCATTGACCAAGTGTCCTTATGCAGTGCATGACTGTAATTGTGTGTTGTATATTTGTGGAGGGAGAGGGCCAGTGGTAGTTTTTGTTTCATCAGTTTTGATTCTGATCCCTGGAGGCAACCTGTGCTGTTGTCCAGGGGTCTGTTTGGGGCTGAACCTAGCTTGATGCAGCTGCAGGGCGCTGGAGCTGGCCAGCCGAGTGTTGTAAGGAAGCCAGGACTGTTTGCCTAGGGCTCACCCATAGGACTCAACCAGCCATTTCTTGGATCTGTGCAGGTGACCCTCTGCGAGAGCTGGGCAGTGAGTGTGGGATTGAGTTTGATGAGGAGAAAACAGCTGTCATTGACCATCACAACTATGATATCTCAGACCTTGGCCAGGTAATCACCTTCTAGGTTTCAGGCATGTACAGCAAAGTTGGGCTTAGCCCAGAAACCAAGAGGGAGTGAGGGGGGACTCTCTGGCTCAGGGAACCTTTTTCTGACTACCCATCTTTCCCTCTGTTCCTTGCAGCATACACTCATCGTGGCTGATGCTGAGAACTTGCTGAAGGCCCCAACCATTGTTGGGAAATCAGCTCTAAATCCTATCCTCTTTCGAGGTGTTGGGTGAGTGAGCAGGAGAGGCCAGCAGAAATCTGGGGGAGGGGGTCACTTTGTTTGGGAAACCAAGCCAAAATTATTTGGGGGCATCCCGTCCCTTTGGAGGATGTAAGTGAGATTAACTTATTATATTTCAATAGAGTCAAACTCCATTTTTACAGCATGAGGAGAGCTAAGTATTTGGCTATTAAGAAGGAAGGATTCAAGCCGGGCATGGTGGTGTTTGTCTAAAATCCCAAGAGGCGGAAGCAGGAGAATGCTTGAGGCCAGGAGTCTGAGACCTGCCTGAGCTGTCTAAGCCAGACCTCATCACATGGAGGGAAAAAGGAAAGGATGTGCTCTGGGAAGAAGTGGCCCCATGCCCGTCTGGCTCAGTTCCCGGGGTCACTGTTGGGCTGCTCTCTTATCCTTCTGCAGGATGGTGGCTGATCCTGACAATCCTTTGGTATTGGACATCCTGACGGGCTCTTCTACCTCCTACTCCTTCTTCCCAGACAAACCCATCACCCAGGTAAGAGTCTTGGCAGCCTTGAGGCCTCAAGCTCCTTGGTCCAGTCATAGAGCACTTTTTTATTTGAAAACGTGGCTGAGACAGATGAAATGACAGGTGAGAATGGGGGTGTAGGCAGGGGCTCCTCCGACGGGGTAGGACAAAGTCCTTCAGGTCCGCCTGTACTGTGCTGTCCTAGTGCATGGGAGAGCCAGCACCTTTTCCTTTACTTGGTACTGCTTGCATGACAACTGCGTTTTGTTCCCAGTACCCCCATGCCGTGGGAAAGAACACCCTCCTAATTGCTGGGCTCCAGGCCAGAAACAATGCCCGCGTCATCTTCAGTGGCTCCCTCGACTTCTTCAGTGACGCCTTCTTCAACTCAGCAGTGCAGAAGGCCACGCCAGGCTCCCAGAGGTAGCTGCCAGGCGGCCCAGCAACAGTGGTCTGGCTGGTGTGGTCTGTGTATACGGGGAGGAAGGAGGCTTGTAGCTAAAAGTGTTTGTTGGACACTAAGCATCTTCAGGTACTGTCAAATTATTTGGAGACTTGACTTTGTTACTGTATAGCCAGTCTTGGTGCTGTCAACTTTTTAAGATAGTAAAAACTTAGAGACCCCTAATCGCCACCATTCCTTTTAGAAAATGGTGTGTTGTGGAGGTGACCCCCAGAGCAACACCATCCATATCTTTTCATCTTTCCTGTGTCCCTTTAACCATGGGTCCTGAGGAGCATGGGGCTGTGTAGGCAGAACCTTGCTAGTGAGTCTGTCTGGTGGCCGCGAGTGGTCTTGCCCACCAAGCATCACTGGAAAGGAGTCAGCTCTGCTGCCCTAGCATCTCCCCTTTCCCTCCCGCAGGTATTCCCAGACAGGCAACTTCGAGCTAGCTGTGGCCCTCTCCCGCTGGGTGTTCAAGGAGGAGGGTGTCCTCCGTGTGGGGCCTGTGTCCCATCATCGGGTGGGCGAGACAGCCCCTCCCAATGCCTACACTGTCACTGACCTAGTGGTAAGAGCTGTTTGGGCTGGGAGGGCCTGGAGGGTTTGGCCAAGCTGACAGAGCTCAGCTCAGAAGCATTTATTGAGTACTTTGTGTTCAGCCTAGAGGGCGTAAATAAGGATGTTAACCTCTGCATCCAGGAGTCAGTTTAGGCATAGAGCCTGTGTCAAGGAGGAGAAGAGTGAGATGAGACCTCTTTTGAAGAGGTGTGGGTTTTGCTGTTTGGAGGCAGCAGTGGGAGGGACTTTGCTGATTAATTCTGCCCAAGAAGTTGGGATTTACAAGAGAAGGTGTGTTTCAGTTAGGTCTTAAGTGCCCAGTAGGTGGTTTGGGTCCAGAGTTTGATGGGCCGTGAATACCGTGCAAAGGAATCAGGTCTGTGAAGAGGTAGTGATGCTGAGCCAGAGGCATTGACCCTGCTGAGGAGTGTGGGCCATCACTGTGAATTCAGGGCTGAGCGGCAAGGGCTTTTGCAGGTTGTCATGTTCATGGGGTGGGAAGTGAGCGCAGCTCTGCCTACAGGTGGCGGTGTCCCTCCAGTCTCCGGCACCTCTGGCTAACCAGCCTTTTATCTCAGGAGTATAGCATCGTGATTGAGCAGCTCTCAAATGGCAGATGGGTCCCCTTTGATGGTGATGACATCCAGCTGGAGTTTGTGCGCATCGATCCTTTTGTGAGGACCTTCTTGAAGAAGAAAGGTAAGGGTAGTTCCTGTAAGAGAATGCTGCAGGAAGACAGCCCCTCACTTCCTCATAGGAGACCCCGCCTGATTATTTGTGTTGGTTCTTCCCCAGGCGGCAAGTACAGTGTTCAGTTCAAATTGCCCGACGTGTATGGTGTATTCCAGTTTAAGGTGGATTACAACCGGCTAGGCTACACACACCTCTACTCTTCCACTCAGGTAAGCACGTGGCAGCTACTGCTGTCAGCCAGCTGTGCCCTGCTTGGGCTTCCCCATGGAAGATAGATGACACCTGTGGTGTCTCTGTCCTGTCACAGGTGTCAGTGAGGCCACTCCAGCACACGCAGTATGAGCGCTTCATTCCCTCGGCCTACCCCTACTACGCCAGCGCCTTCTCCATGATGTTGGGGCTTCTCATCTTCAGTGTCGTCTTCTTACACATGAAGGAGAAAGAGAAGTCTGACTGAGGGGCCAGAGCCCTGGACTCCTTGCAGCATGGCGGTGGGGGATTTCGTTAGAGTTGGTGGTTTGGTTTTGTTTTTTAAAGCCGTGGGAAAATGGTACCACCCCACCTCCGGGGGAGAGAGAGCATTGAGTTCCACAGGGTGGGGGGCAGGGAGTAATTTTCATCAAAATTCTTCCACCTTGACTTGGTAAGTGGTGTTTTCATATGTATGTACAGTCTCATTTCTAAAATAAAGAGAAATGTTCTCAAACTTCATCTGGCTCCTGTCGTGCTTTGCTCGTGGTGCTATGTGGTAGTAACTGGATGCAGAGTTGTTTAAGTGGCTTCTCTGAATTTTGCCCAAGACTGAGCTGTCATTAACTATGGAATGATAGGGCTTCCTAACTGTTCCTGGAGGGGTGGAGAATCACGGAAATGGGAAATCTAGAATAAACTGCGCTGGACTAAGACAATTACAGAATTGCTTGGTTGAAAAGAACCTTAACTATTTGTTCACCTTTCTTTGGGCAAAATCTGTGTTTCTAAAAAAAGTGTAAAATTACATGTGAAATCTCCTTCCCAGTGCTGGTACCCACAACATGGTCTCATCTTTGGGGTATAGTTGGGAATATCTGATTATCTCTTACAGACTATCTCTTACAGTCAGATATTCAGTTAAAGGCACAGACATATTCTGTGGTTGTAAATTTGCATTTAATTCACAATTCCTATAAGAAATGCTAGTCAAGAGGGAACTCAACAAGGTCAGACCCTGTACTGTTGATTTCACATGAGTGATGCTAGATTAACTCAGTAGCTGGAGCAGCTCTGTGGAAATGCTTTCTCAAAAACATGCTGGTCCAGAATGCCCCCTCCCAGGCTTTAGATATTTTCCACACTGAAACCTGAATATGTTGGCCTGTGCAAATGTCTGCCCAGATGGCAAATGTGGACCGATGCCACGCCACTTTCAAATGAGCCACAAGCCATTCCTGGTGCTAGGGGCAAAAGTCACAGCCAAGCTCTGCCACTAATAGCCACTCCCTTAGCCTGGATTCTCTGCAGAATAGATGTAGGCCTTTCTTCAGCCTAGCCTCACTTAAAGGACCTGCTAAGTCATTGATTTTGTAGAGGACTGAGGACAGGGGTTCAAGGTAGGGCTTACTAGTCAGCAGTTACACCTGAGGGTATTTCCTTGCCTGGTACAGAGAATGCATTCCTTTTTCTCTGTACACAGGGATGATCCACATTATTTTTAGCATTGATTTACAAAGAGCCCTCGTGATCAGCATTTTTTTTTAGAGTTCTGCCATCTGAATTCATCTAGACCAGAGGATGGCAAACTGGCCTATAGGCTGGTCTGGCTGTCCCCTGTCTCTGTATGGCCTGCAAGCTAAAAACGGTTTGTGTATTTTTAGATGGTTGAAAAAAAATAGAAGAGTATTTAGTGACACATGAAAATAAAATTTCAGTACATGAACTCAGCCATGCTTGTTCATTTACATATTTAAGGCTACTTTTGTGCTACAATGACAGAATTCAGTGGTTGTAACAACTTAAAGGTATCTACTATCTGACCCTCTAAAGAAAGCTGGCCAATTCTGATTTAGGCCAATTTCATTTGACAAATAAAAATCCACACAGGTTACAGGATTTGTCCCACATCACACAGCTAGAGTTAGTAGCTGTGGTCTGTGAACTCTGACTCACGTTGTCCTTCTCTTTGCCAAACCTGAGGCCTTCTCTGGTTGACCAGCCCTCCATACGGTCCTGTCTCCTGACTCCCACCCTCTTACACCTTAGAGACCCTCAGCGTTCACAGACTATCACAACACAGGTGCTGATAAGTTCTTTAGTAATTCACCACTCCAGACAGAGCCATCAAGGGGCTGCCCTCCACGAGCAGAGGAGGAGGGCTGCCTGGCAGAGTGCTTCCCACTCCAGGTTGGCTAGAAAGAGCATCTTCATTTTTGTTTCCACACAACTCTTCTCTGTGAGCCTGTCGGCCAACAAAGTAACAGCTGATTGTTGCAGGAGCCAGCCAATCATCTTGTCTAACTTCAGATTCTTCAGGGCTAGAATCTGTTCACCCCAGAGGCTGAGATGAAGCACATTTGCAGCTACTCGGGCAGAAGGTCTCTGCAACAGGAAGGGAAGGGGAAGCCTAGAACATCTGTAACAAGGTCTCAGGCCCACAAGCTGCTTCTAGAACCTTCCCTTCCCTGGCCTCAGCCCAGTTCTTTCTCCACCCTCTCTCTCCTCCTGATACTCTTCCCTCTGCTGACTCTGTCCCTGCTCCAGGCTTTGCCACATATATGACTGTGCATGGGGCAGTCTGCACTGTTGGAATGGCCTTCTCCCTGGTGGAAGGCCCATGTGGCTCTTATGCACGGCTCTGTCTGGTTCCTTGTACAGGGGTGAGGTAAGGTGTCTCATCATTGCATAACTGGTTGTGGTCGTTTTTCTAACCTTAACTGAACACCTACTGTTATCAAGAGGGCAGGCCACCAAGAGGGAGGTGAGCAGCAAGGGGCAGAACATGGCTGGGATACAGGCCTGGCTCAGCGCTTTGTGCTCAGCAAGCCACCTGAGCCAGAACTGACATTCCAATTATGGCTTCAGACAGATCTGCCTTAATACTCCTTTGTGTTAAACTTACAATGGTCAGATCTGCTTTCGGGAGATGTTTTCCCATCTATCTGATTAGATCTCAGCTATTACCACAAACTACATCTCCATTAAACATTTCTCAAAAATGCATCCTTCTTTATGAGTAACTTTTTAAGCAACTAAAAAAGCCAAGAGTTGAACTGCTAGGCCCCTGACTAATGGTTGAGTGCCTAGCTACTCTGGTCCTACTGATAATAGAATCTGTTTTGTGCTCTCCTGTATTGATTGAGAAGCTCTGTCTCTGTCACTGTAGTGCTGGCCCAAACCCAACCTTGACTCTGGAATGTGAACTAAGGTCTCTACCCACACAATTTCTGTGATGCCTGGGAACATCTCACCTTGCTGGGCTCTCGCTGGAGCAGTGACTTCACCAGCTGTCTCATGTCTCGAGGAACCGACTCAGGCAGTGCAGGAAGTTGAGCCTCTTGGTAACTGCGGCTTTCAAGGTGGGCCTTGCCTTGGCCATAAAAGGGATTGGCAAGCCCAAAGATTTCGTAGGCGATGGCTCCCACTGCCCAGGCGTCAGCCTTGCTGTAGTCAATCACTGCCCTGGGGCCAGGATGGGCCGTGGACACCTGCTTGGAAAGCAATGGGTGAGATGCCCATGCTGCTGGCATGTCTCACCTTTCACGCTCTTGCATGTCATCTGACTCATGAGCTGATCTGAACTCTGTCCCAAGGAACCCAGAATTTGAATGAGTTGTGGCTCAGACTGCCTAGTTTACGCTGACAGGACTCACATCTCGGAACATTAGGGAAATCCAGAGTAAAGCAAAGTGGCAAGGAAGGAGCCTGTGCCAAAATATGGGTCAGAAAAGATGGAGGTGTTGAGTAAATAATGAGGTATCAAGTCTTGTTCTCTCATTTAGTGGAAACATAGTGGAAGAGCTGCAGATGGTGATAACCCCCCACGGGGACTCACCTCAGGAGCCATCAGGCAGCCGTTTCCACCCCGATCCACATACCAGCTGGTAAAGGGCAACTGCAGGCCGATGCTCTCGTCAGCCAGGCAGCAGCCAAAATCTGTGATCACCAGCCAGGGGCAGCCATCTGGGAAGGAACAGGCAGAGGTGAGCAACCAATTTGCCCTTCTCCTTCCCTCTGAGAGGCCTTGCTATGTCCCTACTGAAGCCCCCAGCAGGACATGGGTTAGCGGGGCTAGCAGGGACTCAGTGTTGGCCCCAGAGGACAGACCAACAAGGCAGGAGAGCTGAACAGGAGGCCCAGGTACGCAAATATGCAGATGCCTCCTGTTAATAAAAGCCTGCAAAGTCCCCAGGCAAAGGACCAGATAAAAGCTTGGCTCAATCTAAATAATTTTCTAGTAACTGGAGCTGTCCCCCAAACCAAGCTAGTGCTTAGGTCAAATGATCTCTTGAGGCCCTCACATGTCAAGAATCTTTGAATTGAATTTGAAATGCCATATCCAAACCTAAAAAAGAGGTACATTTGTAAAAGGATTCATGGGATTCCTTTAAAAAGGCAATTCCTCTAGTCATTTAATTGCACACTTTTTTTTTTTTTTTTGGCCAGAGCTGGGTTTGAACCTACCACCTCCAGCATATGGGGCCAGCACCCTACCCCTTTGAGCCACAGGTTCTGCCCCTAATTGCACATTTAATTCTTTTAAATCTTCTAGATCAAAATGTATTAGATGTCTGAATCTCCTTTACAATATCCCCCCCAGGTAAGTGGCAAGTGGCCTTTCGACTTACACTTGGATGCTTCCAGTAATGGGGAACTCATTATTTTCAGAGGCAGCTAAACTTAACATTTGAACAGCTTTCACTGTTTGAAAATTATTTTTTATAATGAGCTTAAAGTCTACCTCTCTTTTACTTTATTCATGAAAACTCACAGCACTGAGGTTCTTGTTCTGTAAGTGGGCAATGAAAGGGACTTGGGTACTGTCTCTCCACGGAGGACTAAAGCCTCCACTCTGAAGGACTGGTCGCTCATCTCTGTGCACAGAGCTAAATAAAGACACAGTGACTTAGAGAGGACATAAAAACCAAAGAGGACCTGAAGGGTCCTAAATACTTCTGACCTTCCCACTAACGCTCTCTGGAGAGCTCTGAGGGTATAGCAAGCACCTACCTGTGTCCAGCTCCACGAGAATGTTGTCAGATTTTAAGTCTCTGTGTGCAATGCCCTGTTGGACCAGATGATCCACTCCTTCCAGTAACTGTAGGGTCATCAAGGTGGCCAGGCGTGGGCTGGGGGTGTTCGCACGTAGGTACTGGCGCAGGGTACAGGGATAGCTGGTAGAGAGGGGACAGGGCCTCTGGCTATCATGCATCAATGACCCCCAGCTCCTTATTCTCCATCAAGTTTAGGCTTTTCCTCTTCCCCTTCCTGGAGCTTTTTGAGTTACATTTTTTTTTTTTTATTGTAGCTTTTCTTTCCCCACCCACCCACCATCCTGAAATTAGGAAATAAGAGCCAGGGCTCCTCATGGTCAATTCAAAGTAACCATGAAAGTCTTATTTCCTTAAAACATTCATTATAGCAAAGTTAGGTGGTACAGAGGGTGAGGAAAAGATCTTTTTTCTGTTTTGTTTTTTTTTTACAGAGTCTCATTCTATTGCCCTCAGTAGAGTGCTGTAGCGTCACAGCTCACAGCAATGCCCAACTCCTGGGCTTAGGCGATTCTCTTGCCTCAGCCTTCCGAGTAGCTGGGACCACAGGCACCCACCACAACACTCAGCTATTTTTCTGTTGTAGTTTGGCAGAGGCCGGGTTCAAACTCACCACCCTTGGTAGATGCAGCACAGGTGCCACCCCGAAAAGATCTTTTTTTGTGTTAAAAACAGGTAAGGCAAGCCACAGAGAAAGGTTAGTAGTTAAAATGGACCAAAAATCCTGGGTGAAAAGTATGTTCTGAATGAAGGTGAGATTTTATTCTCATAAGAAATTATCTTAATGGGAAAGTGCCTGCCAGGACAGATGTACTCCCCTGCGTGGCCTTACTCTCCCAAAGGCGGAAGCCCTCAAGGTGCATGTGGAGGGTGGGCACCAGCTCCCCTCAGGAGATTAACCAGCTCCAACTCCTGCCTTGTCCCTGCCACTTACTTCTTCATGACGAGGAACAGTGTCCGGCCATGGCCCAGACCTTCCGGGTGGAGACGTGGAGGCAGCACATCAGGGTAGTCGACCAGGGCCCCTGGCAGCAGCGGCACAGATGAGGTGAAGGCGCGGAGAACCCGGATGATGTTGGGGTGAGGGGCCAACTGCTTGGGACCTCCCTTGGGTTTTCTATTCAGCCAAGTGGGACAAATATGAGGTCAGTATCAGATAGAATAGCTGGAAAGGTAATCATCTCAGGCCACAAAAAACAAGAGTATTTATTTGTTCACTTATCTATCAGGTATTTGCCATGTGCTATGTGCCAGGTCCTGGTGTTGGGGAACGTATTTGATGACCACCCCCCCAAAATCCATCTTTCAATCTGTCTGCTCGTCCATCCATCCCATGTGGCAGAACATAAGAATGAAGAAGCCCTGAGATCAGTGTCTGGGTTTGAATTCAAGGTCTGCTGCTGTGAGTCCTTGGCCAAGTTACAGTAGTTCCCCTTAATCTGCAGATTTCCTTTCCATGGTTTCAGTTACCCATGGCCTGAAAATAGGTGAGTGAAGTACAATAAGATATCCCCCACACACACACACATATATTTTTTTGGAGACGAGGTCTCTCTATGTTATGCGGGCTGGTCTCGAACTCCTGTGCTCAAGCAAATCTGCCTCAGCCTTCTGAGTAGCTGGGACTACTCAGAAGGAATGTGCCACTGTGCCTGGCTTAAGATACTGTGAGAGAGAGGACATATTCATCTAACTCGTATTACAGAGTTATAATTGCTCTACTTTATTATTAGTTATTGCTATTAATCTTTTATTATGCCTAATATATAAACTAAACTTTCTTTTTTTTTTTTTTTTTTTTGGAGATGGAACCTCAAGCTATCCCCCTGGGTAGAGTGCCATGGCATCACAGCTCATAGCAACCTCCAACTCCTGGGCTCAAGCGAGTCTCCTGCCTCCGCCTCCCAAGTAGCTGGGACCACAGGCGCCCGCCACAACGCCCGGCCAT
>CAUYQV010143267.1:0-13830 GCA_963574575.1 Galagoides demidoff
TTTTTACTCTAAACAAAATCAATTGTATATGTGTTCCTCAGCCTTCACACTGAATTGTAATCTTAATGGTAGCTTCCTAATGTTACTTCACTTCTTTGTATCTGTGTTAAATTCTTACTAAATGTTTGAAAGTATATAAGATAATCAGTAAAGTTAGGCCTGGTCGCTGACCTGAGCGAGTCTCGACCTCCCTTCAAATCAATCATCTCATCTGCAGTTCCTTTTCCCTCTGTCTCCAATCAGAGACTCCAAGAACACTTTCAGGTGGGAGAGCTGGATGGAACTCTATGCTAACCAGTTTGATGAAAATATTTCAAATTGTATATAAAACCAGCACATTGTACCCCATGACCGCATTAATGTGCACAGCTATGATTTAATAAAAAAACATTGTTAGTAGAGAAAAACAAGGACGTTTTTAATGATAAAAGAGAAGGCTACAAATGCCTACATTAAAAAAGAAGAAAGATTGGAAACCAACAACTTAATCTTCCACTTTAAGAAATTGGAAAAAGGACATGAAGGCTGTGTTGATCAGTTTGATGGAAGTATTTCAGATTGCATGTGAAAACCCCACACTGTACCCCAGAAGTGAATCAATGTACATAGTTATCATTCAATAAAAAAAATTAAAAAAAAAAAAAAAAAAAAAAAGAAATTGGAAAAAGAATAAAAAGATAAACCCAGAACTAGGGAGAGGAAGGAAATTATAGCTGTTAAAATAGAAATAAATGACATGGAGAATAGAAAAACAATAGAGGAAAATCAACAAAATCAAAAGTTGGTCCTTTGGAAGGATTGAGAAAACTGATGAAACTTTAGCTAGAGTGATTAAGACAAAAGTGAAAAGACTCAAATTACTAAAATCAGGAATAAAAGATGGGATGTTTCTACCAGCCTTATAGAAATAAAAAAAATTATAAGGGAATTCTATGAGCAATTGTAAGCCAACAAATTAGATAACCTAGATAAAATGGATTTCAAACCGGATGTGGTAGTGTATACCTGGAGTCTCAGCTAATTAGGAGGCTGAGGCAGGAGGATAAGTTCGGTGAAGGAGTTAAGGGATGCTATGACTGTGCCTGTAAACAGCCACTCATTACAACTGAACAACATAGCAAGATCCCATCTCTAAAAAAAAGGACAAATTTCTAGAACAACACTACCAAAACAGAATTTAAAAAAGAGAATATTTCAAAGTACTATATTTTATTACTTATAATATGTTCTTTGACAAAAATAGAACCAGAGCTCAATCACAAAAAGATAACCAGAAAATTTCCAAGAGTTTTGGAAATTAAGAAATATAATCTGGGGCCAAGCATGGTAGCTCATGCCCATAATTCCAGCACCTTGGGTGGCTGAGGTCAGAGGATCACTTGAGACCAGGAGTTAGAGACCAGCCTGACCCTGTTTCTCAAAAAAAAAAAAAAAAAAGGAAAAATTAACGGAGTGTGGTGGTGAGCACTTGTAGTCCCAGCTACTCAGAAGGCTGAGGCAGCAGCATTGCTTGAGTTTGAGTCTGCAGTGAGCTGTGATTAAGTCACTGTATTCTAGTCCAGGCAACAGAGTGAGAACCTGTGGAAAAAAAAAAAAAATATATATATATATATACACACACACACACACACATACACACATGTATATGTATATGTTTCTTTCACATATATATTTGATATACATATACATATACAATTATTTCATATACATATGTATGTATATGTACATATTGATATATACATACTTTTATGTATATGAAATAATTCATAGATCAAAGAAGAAATCAGAAATAAAATCTGATTATTATCAGATCCCTGACAATAAAAATTTGAAATATTGCAACCTGAATTATACTTGCATTACAAATACTATACATAAGATGTAGTGGAAGTCATGCTTAGATAAAAATGTATTGCCTTAAAATGCATATGATTGGAAAAGAAGAAAGGCTGAATTCAATTATATACTCAGAAACAGAATGTCAATTCAACCCAAGGAAAGTAAAAGGAAGGAAATGATATAAATAAGATGAGAAAATAATTAAATAAGAAAGAATAATATGGTTTGGTGCCTGTAGCTCAAGAGGCTAAAATGAAGCCACATACACCAGGGCTGGTGGGTTTGAATCTAGCTGAGGCCTGCCAAACAACAATAACAATTACAACCAAAAAATAGCTGGGCATTGTGGTAGATGCCTATAGTCCCAGCTACTTGGGAGGCTAAGGCAAGAGAATTGCTCAAGCCAAGGAGTTGGAGGTTGCTGTGAGCAGTGATGCCGCAGCACTCTACCCAGGGTGACAGCTTGAGGCTCTGTCTCAAAAAAAAAAAAAAGGAAAAATAAAAGAAATAATAATACAATAGAAAAAGTCAACAAAGCCCGAGTTTTTTTTCTTCAAAAAGACTGATAAGATTAATAAAATTTTAGCAAGATTATGGGAAATTTAAAGAAAGAAGGTACAAAATTCCAATATGAGGAATGAAGAGGTGCTATCACTATAGATCCCATAGGCATTAAAATAATAATAGAAAATAATACAAAAAACTTTTGCCAATAAATTTGAAAATTTAGATAAAATAGAAAAATACTAGTCACTAAAATGAATGCAAGAAATAACAGAGCTGGATGTGGTGGCTCATGCCTGTAATTTCTACACTTTGGGAGGAGGCTGAGATGGGAGGATCACTTGGGCCCAAATGTTTAAGACCAGCCTGGGCAACACAGTGAGGCCTTGTCTCTAAAATAAATTTAAACATCCTCCTTCTCCAACAGCATCCATGATCTCTTCATAGACTCTCCTCAGATTGTCCTCATATTTCAGACTCCAGACATCATCCCACATTCAGGATTTTGAACAGGGCTGTGCCTAGAAGAAGTGAGGGGAAATACCAGAGGAAAGGATGTGTTTCAGTGCATGTAGAGGCTTTGAAGAAGTTCTGTTGCTGGGCCATTCCTGTAGGTATTTCTCTCTATCCAATACAAAGTGGATGAAGGACAGCATCACTAGTTTCTAGCAGACTAAGCCCGGGAGAAGCTATATGGATCTATACCAGAGTGGTGAGGACAAGAGGAAGAAGAGTTTCAGAGCCTCTGAAACTATAATCATAACACCACAGCAGAGGCAGGGCGTGGGGGAGTCCAGGCATAGAAGCCTGCCTTTCTCTGAGCACATTGGAAAGTCCCTGGTTGGTTCCAAAGGATATGACTGGACTCTGGAGTCTGTTTTCAGAATAATGGGAATTAATGGGGAAGCTCATATTCAGACTTATTATCAGTTAAGTGATGATGGAGGGTTAAGGAAGCCACAGCAAGAGGGAGAAATTCGAAGAGTAACCTTTTATGACCCCCCACTAAATTTCCAGAGAAGGGAGTGTTATGTATCTTTGAATTCATTCTCTATTGATTGTGACAGAGGGTGGGGGGAGAGAAAGAAAGAATGAATATAAATTCCTTAATTAATCTATGAAGGTCTGGTTGGCCACTTTTTGGATTATTTCAGGCACTGAAATGTATGGATAGAGAGCAGGGCCTGGATCAGGTGTGCACTTCATGATACAAGGACATTTGCCTGGGACATTAAAGACTTCTAGATAGGTCTCCCAGACCCACCTCTTACTGCCTTCTCTTGGAACAAGCCTCCATTGTTCTTCCCTCCATGTCATAATCGCTGTTCCCACTACAACAAAATGGGACTGGAGAAACCTCTGTCTCTCTCGCTCTCTCTCTTTTTTTTTTTTAGAAACAGAGTCTTATTTTGTTGCCCTTGGGAGAGTGCCATGGTGTCATAGCTCACAGCAACCTCAAACTCTTGGACTCAAGCAATTTTCTTGCCTCAGCCTCCTGAGTAGCTAGGACTACAAGTGCCTGCCACAACGCCCAGCTATTTTTAGAGATGAGGTCTCACTCTGTCTCAGGCTGGTCTCGAACCTGTGAGCTCAGGCACTCCACTCACCTCAGTCTCCCAGAGTGCTAGGATTACAGGAGTGAGCCACTGTACCCAGCCCTGTGGAAACCTCAGGGGAAAATATTTTAAAAAGAGGAACCTCATTGTCTACATCAAAAATTCTCTGAAGCTCCCATTCTCCCATTTCCTCATGCTGTATGACTTCCTTCCATACCCCTGTGTATCAGTTGGATTGTACCAAATTAACCTTTTTTTTTTTTTTTTTTTCAGTTTTTGGGTGGGGCTATGTTTTAACCCGCCACCAAATGCGTATGGTGCTGGTGCCCGATTCCTTTGAGCCACAGGCGCCGCCTCCAAATTAACCATTCTTGAACATTCTTTTTTTTTTTATTTTTAAAAAAGTTCATTTACCAATTTTAACTATCAAGAAAAAAGAAAGTCTGAGTATAATACTTGATGATACAGACATCACGATTAAATAGAAAACACAATAAAGAAAGCAATTATCACTGAAAATATTGCACAACTTCAGCTGTTTTCTCCAAATTTGCTTTATGTAATTGGGTAGATATAAATTAATAAACAGAAATTTAAGCAAGATACATGTAACAGTCTAACAGAACCTAATAAACTAATTTCTTTCAAATTCATCTTGAAGTCTTTCCATCATGGGGTTCATAAGGAAATCAACCAACATACAGATACTACAGTTGAATGTCAAATCTTTACAAAGCACTATGACATACTAAATTCCTCTATAGCAATTATGATAAACTCTCATGATACTTAAATTGTGCATGTAGAAAAGGGTTAGAGTCAAATATCCAACTCAATATAAAATAATGAGAAGAAACACTTCTGATTTCTTTGTTGGGATGAGACTGCTTCTCCTTTTGCTAACGAATGATTTTTAGCTGTAATATTATTGAGCTGGACAAGTCACCTTTGAGTACATAAGGAAAAATAAACACATGCTAAATGGATAAAACATTACTATTACATCTTTATGATATCATCTCTACCTCTAAACACTTCAGAAGCTTAGTGTGTATTAGTTACTGTATTCTTACAGTAACTGCAAGAAAAAAAAAGACAAAGGATAAATTCCTTCTTTTTTGAGATCACAACTATGAAGTCATGTGGTTATACAAATTCTGCATTTATGTGCAAAACATGAAGCTCATTTATCTTTATTCTCACTGCTTAGTCTTGTCAGTAAGCTAGGAGGACTTAATAGATACCTTTCCAAGAAAGAGACTGAGATGTGTTTTCTATAACTTCAATAACCTTAGCACTATAGTAACGAGAGATGCAATATCCTTTTGCTATGGTCAAAACAAGAGGGAAGGAAAATACAGGAAAGACAAAAAACCAAAATTGTTACAACTGAGAAGCTACTTCCTTAAGTTTCACCATGGTGCCATCTTCATTTTTTACATAAACATGGTGGCATAATTCAAACTCATTAAATCAGAATTCTTAATATTTAAAATTTACGTTTGATGGAAGTATTTCAGATTGCATGTGAAAACCCCACACTGTACCCCAGAAGTGTATTAATGTACATAGTTATCATTCAATAAAAAAATTAAAAAAAAAATATTTAAAATTTACCTTGACTTTCAATTATCACCATATTAACAACCAAAATAATTAAACACATATAGGTAAGGGTAATCTTTAACTCCACTTTACTAGAATTTATTTCTTGACACATTAACTCATTTCTTATAGAAAAGGAATAGTGCATCTCAGTATGCTTATAAGCTAGGAGATCACTTTGAATTCTGCATTTCCTAACTGTAAATGAAATGTAGCACTTATACAGGTTATAAATAAACTGGTTTTCAAGCATAGAGCCAGGCCCAACAATAATAATACATTATTTTAATAGACCTAAGGCAATGAATTCCATTTCCAATGGAAAAAAAGAACTGTGCAAATAAGCTTAAAACTACTTTTTTTGTGCCAGTGTTATAAAATGTATCTTTTAATAAAACCTTAACCCAAATGCCAGCAAATTCAGAAAAGAATTTGGGTAGGGGAAAGAAAAAAGTTATTTCATTTAGGAAAAATAACCACTATCTTTTCCTAATCTTTGATGCACACAATTTAAACATATACAGTGGCTATAACACTTTACAGAATTTCTATGTACTGGAGCAATAACAAGGTCTAAATACAATTATATTTTTAAACACTGGGTCAAGGCTTTACATAAAAATACCATCCTACTTGTCCCACTAAACTTTTAAAATATCACATACTTTCCCTCAACATCTGCAGCCATCCAGGAATTTTTAGGAAACTTTTGTGCATGATCTTAATTCCTAATCCCTGGCTCTTTGGGCTCGATGACAAAAGATCAAAACCACCCCAAAATGATAGTTCACTTGAAGTCAGATGAGAGACTCTGGCTCAATTAGTCTCATAGGATGAAAGCAGTGTTGCATCAGCTGGCTCCATGCAGGAGGTGCATGTGAGGATCTCATCAACCAGTCATCTATACAGTCCAGGTGATAGATGTGCACGCACGGCAGGAATCGAATTGGGTCCCCACAAACAAAGTTCGTCATACAGATCACAAACTCCCAGATCTTCTTCTCTGATCCATCTCTTCCAGAGTCATAAACTCCCTTAGGCAAATGCTGGATAAGGCCTATTCTTTGAGCTATCCTAATTTGTTCCTCTTCAGTCAGCTGGGTTGCTTGGCAAGTCTGACTAGGTGTTGGGTGATAGACTGGAACTGGCACTTGTTCCTGATATGGCGGTGGTGGCTCCTGATCTGGCTCTGTCCCCTTGCCAAAGCTAGCCCAGTAGGACTGAGACTCGTGAAGCAAGGAAATGTCATCCAAGGTGGGGGATTTGAGGCAGTTCCCCATCTTCTGGGGCTAGGGTGTATGATCTATGCACTATTCTGTCTCCATTCTTGAACCTTCTTTAAAACTGTCCCAGGCATCTGTCCCAAAGCAGATATACATGTTAACAGTGGAGTATTTGATGGAGCAAGGACCCCATGCTACCCTTTCAACTGGAGCTAGACTCTATATATAGAATAAAGAAACTATGAAAAGAAAGTGATGACAGGCACATTATTCTCCTATTGCTATGGATCAAAGGCATAATCTGGGGGAATAACTGGTGGCTTTGAAGGAATCTCTGGGTTTTATAAAATAGATATCAGGGATGGGTTTGAAATGTGGAAGTTGAAATGCACAGAAGTGGTCAGAATCTTGATGAATCAATGTTCTGTGTAAGGAAAGAGGAAGAAAAGAGGAAGAGAGAGACAAGGCAATATGAAGAGATGGTGGCTGGTAGATGTGGAAAGTCAACATTAGCTCACAGGTGAGTATGTGGTATTGCTGACATCTCCCTGCTGGCCTAGTGGCAATTTTTGTGGCCAGTGAGATGAGAAATGAAAGGAAAACCCATGCTAGAGGGATCACACTTGTTAAAAATAACAGAAAGGATAAAGCATGACAGAAAGTCTTAGAGAAGAGAAAAAGTTATCATGTGATTTGAGGGCATTGGGAAGTCCCTGATTTGTTTTTAGCCATTGTCATCTTATAGTTGACAATGGCTAAAAAAGAATATTAAACTTACCCATTAGAAAGTCACTGCTTTGGGAAAATGAGATTTTTTTGTTTTTGAGACAGAGCTTCAAGCTGTCCCCCTGGGTAGAGTGCCATGGCATCACAGCTCACAGCAACTTCCAACTCCTGGGCCCAAGCTAGTCTCCTGCCTCAGCCTCCCAAGTAGCTGGGACCACAGGTGCCCGCCACGACGCCTGGCCATTTTTTGGTTGCAGCCATCATTGTTGTTTGGCGGGCCTGGGCTGGATTCAAACCTGAGACCTTGGGTGTACGTGGCTGGCGCCTTAGCCGCTTGAGCCACAGGTACCGAGCCGGCAAATGAGATTTGTTTATTGTTATATCCTCTTAATATGCAATAACCCTTGTCTAGATTTAAAACATATATATCTGAGTCCCAAGCAAATACAGGGCACCCTGGGTGCAGTAAATGGACAACCATTTAGAAGAGCTAAGATGAAACATACGTCATTACAAATTGGGGAGAATTGGAAGGACTTACATCCTATAGTGGGGTCTTTACTCTGAATCATGGACCTTAGTGCTCAATCCTGGGACTCATTGCTCAATAAAATCTAGCTAAATGAATGAATAAGTATGAGTTTTGTTTTGAAGGATAGAAAGGATTTGCAGGCTGGGCATGGTGGTGGCTCAAGTCTATAGCACCAGCACTTTGAGAGGCCAAGGCAGGAGGATTGCTTGAGGACAGTAGTTCAAGACTAACTTGGTAAATATAGCAAGACTCCATCTTTAGAGGCTGGACACAGTGGCTCATGACTATAATCCTAGCACTCTGGGAGGCCGAGGCGTGTGAATCACCAGAGCTCATGAGTTCGAGACCAGCCTGAGCTAGAGTTAGACCCTATCTTTAAGAAAATAGCAGGAGTTGTGATGGGGTTCTGTAGTCTCAGCTACTCAGGAGGCTGAGGCAAAAGAATCACTCGAGTCCAAGAGTCAGAGGTTGCTGTGATGTCATAGCAGCACTCTACTGGGGGCGACAAAGTGAGACTCTGTCTCAAAAAAAAAAAAATCTCTACAAAAACTGAAAAATTTAGCACTTACTTATAGTCCTAGCCACTTGGGAGGCTGAGGTGGGAGGATTGCTTAAGTACAGAAATTTGAGGCTGGAGTGAGTTAGAATAGTGGAAACACAAAGTAGAATGATGGTTTCCAGGAGCTGAGAAGAGGGGAAAATAGAGAGTTGTTCCACAAGTGTAAAGTTTCTATTTTGCAAATGAAAAAGTTCTAGAGATGTCACACAACGATGTGAATGTTGTTTTCACCACTAAAATATATGGTTAAAAAAGGTTAAGACGATAAATCAGATTTGGGTGAAGTTCAAGGCATGATTTATTCTGAGGAAAATTGCTCTCCATCTGTGAAATTGTGAAATCAAATATGTTATGTGCTTCCATTGTGCTTCCACAATGATGAGACAGGCATAGGACAGACATGCCCATTCCCAAAAGGAGGAAAAGGAAAGAAGAAAGGTGTAACAGGTTCTGACCAAGTCCAAAATCTTAAGCCCTCACAGAAGTTTTCTGAGACAGCTCTGTGCCTGCATCACATGCCTGTCCCCACTCCCTCCAAGGCTGAAGTTGTATACTGCTGACTCCATTCATTGGGAGTCTCAGGAGTAGCCCCACCCCCCACAGCTCCACGTGACATTGCCTTCCTGGGATCTCCCCATTGTCCTGCCCTACAGTGGTTTTCTGCCTGAGTTCTGTGGCTTTCCAGGGCATTCTTGGAAATCTAGGTAGAGGCTACCATATCTGCACAGCTTTGCTGGAAATAGCACACACCAAACCAGGATCTGATGAGGCCATACCTGGGATGACCTAGGAGCCCTGTGATGGAGAGCAGAGAATAGAGCCTTGAGGTGGCCCTGTCAGTGAGTGCTATGTCCCTATAGTGCCCACAGCCCCTCTTTATAGCCCCCACGCCCTTGCATTATGACCTGTAATGGAAGTAGCAGCCCTGATGATCTTTGGTATGCCTTTGGGACATTCTTCCATCGTTTCGATGGATAGCACCTGGATTCTACTGAGATGGCTGATCCATAAAAATTTCCTTATCAAATGATGGTGTGGTTACATCGTAGCTATTCCCTCCTGAACATGCTTTCTCATTTTTTACAATATGGACAGACTGAGAATTTTCCAGATCTTGAATTTCTGCTTCCCTTTACATTAAAAATTCCATCCTTAATTTTTTCCCTCCTCATATTTTAGTATAGGTGTTCAAGGAAAGTGAAGCCATGCCTTCAACACTTTGTTAGGAATTTCTTCAGCCAAATATCCAATTCCATTGCTTGCAAGTTCTACCTTCTATAAAACACTAGGACATGAATATTATTGAGTGAAATTCTTTGCCACTTCATGACACAGATGGCCTTTCCTCCAGTTTCCAATAACACGTTCCTCATTCCTACCTGAGACCTCGTCAGGATGTCCTTTACCGTCCATGTTTCTACCAACATTCTATTCATGACCACTTAGGTGATGTCTAAGAAGATTGCAACTCTCTTTTCAGTTCTCTTCTTTTCTTTCCGGGCTCTCACTAGAATGGCTGTTAATGGTCTGTTCGTGACAATGTAGGCTTTTCACAGTATGCACCTCAAAATTCTCCTAGCCTCTACCCATTACTCAGTTCCAAAGCTGCTTGATTTCTAGGTATTTGTTATGTCAGCACTCCTACTTCTCATTGCCAATTTCTATGTTGGTCTGTTTAGGTTGCTATAACAAAATACCATAAACTGGGTGACAGAAACAATAAAAATGTATTTCTTATAGTTCTGGAGACTAGAAGTCCAATATCAAGATGTTGGAAGATTTAGTGTGTCAGTGAGGGCCTACTCTCTGGTTCATAGACAGAGTCCTTCATTGAGTCCTCACATGGTAGAAGGGGCATGGCCACTGTCTGGTTCTCTTTTTAATAAGGATGCTAATCCCATCTAACACTATCACATTTGTGGTTAGGCTTCAACATATAATTTTTGGGGAACACAAACATTCAGAGCATAGCAGAGAGTAAAATCTATGGTATGTGGGGTTTTTTGACCACAAATAAAAACAAACCAAAAAAAAGGGCTAAAGCAAGAAAGGACTACCTCTAACCTATATTAGTCATCTATTATCACAATAAAGTTGTATCACAGAAGAAAAAGGTAGGAAGGAAAGAAGGGAAGGAGGGAGGGAAGGAGAGAAAGAAGAGGCAATGTACCAAGGCCATAAAATTATTAGAGTTTTCAAAAATTGTTAGACTTTTGCTCCTACTCATGATGGAGTAATGGGGCCTGGATTTATTCTCCCATCATCAAACAATTAGAAAACTGGAAAAATATATAAATAACAGTTTTCCAACATTGTACAAGGCAGAACAGAACTGTGTTACCTGAAAGAAGGCAAACAAGTGAAGTGAGCCCTGTGTTCACTCTGCTTTCTGTCCAGAGGGATATTCAGAAAGGCAGGTCATGGAGGGGATCCCAAGTAGAACAGGTGATCTCACTGAGTAGAAGAGTGGGAAAGCCAAAGACACTGGAAACCGCAGGGCAGAGTTCCAGTGATAAAGAAGATACACTTAAATAAAAAAGGGGGCAGTGCCTGTGGCTCAAAGAAGTAGGGCACCAGCCGCATATACAGGAGGTGGCAGGTTCAAACCCAGCTCCAGGCAAAAACTGCAAAATAAGTAAATAAGGAAGATTTGTTTTCCTTGACGATGCTTATAAAATAAAATTTAAAAAGGAAGAATTCTAGAAACAAGTACAGTAGTCCTTTGAATCATTGCTGAATACTAAGCTATGTGTGCATTGCATACAGTTCTATGAAACCAGACAAAGAGTACCCAGAGCGAGGTAAATAGAACAATTCCAAAAGCTCACACAGGACCAGGAGGCATTTGAGTATTGATTGGTCACATTTAATAGTCCTGGTTGATCATTCAGGGCTAAAATATCCCATAGAGTAGAGGCCACTCTAGACCCTTTCTAACTAAGTTTAAAACAAAGCTCAAAACTCTTTAAAGGAAGACAACAAAATCCACACAGTCAACATACATACAAGGGAATATTATTTCTTTTCTTTCTTTCATTTTTTTTTTTTTTGCAATTTTTGGCTGAGGCCAGGTTTGAACCCCCACCTCCGGTATATGGGGCCAGTGCCCTACTCCTTTGAGCCACAGGCACTGCCCAAGGGAATTTTATTTCTCCATAAGAAGGAATGAAGAACTGATACGTACTAAAACAGAAATGAATCTTGAAAACATTACACCAGTGAAAAAAAACCAGTCACAAAATATCTCCTACAATTAATTTGCCTCATTTATTTGTATGATTTCATTTGTATGATTTCATTTGTATAAAACATCCAGAGTAGGGAAATCCATACAGATGGAAATAGATTAGTGGTTGCTTAGGGCTGGTGAGGATAGGAGGAGAAGGGGTGACAACTAAAGGTTCAGGATTTATTTTAGAGGTGACAAAAATGTTCTAAAATTGATGATGGTAATGCCTGCATGTATTTGTGAATATACTAAAAAACCCACCCATTGTACATCTTAAAGAGGGAAATTGTATGGTATGTGAATTATACCTCCCCCTCCCCAAAAAAGCTATTCGAAAAACATTTTCTAAAAAAATTTTCCAAAGTTGCAAAGTTATAGAAACTTCAACATTCTTCCATTGAAATTGCTTTAGTTTACTGTAACACAAAGGGAAATACATTTGATTTCTCTTTTAGCCCATTCTTGCACTTTACTAGCTTATTTTTAAAAGTCTAACTCAACACTTCTTGCTTACCTGTTTCTCTGCCCAGTGCTACTAGCCAGATTGCATTTATTGGTGTTGAAGATGAGTCTTGATAACATTATGTCAGTGAAAGAAGTCAGTCACAAAATATTGCATACAATTTATTTCCTTCATTTATTTGTATGATTACATTCATATGTCCAGAATAGGAAACTCTATAGAGATTGCCCTGTGTTGGGCTATCAGGGTAGCATTGGGAACTATGAAAATTTCTTCCCTTTAGCCCATCTATTAGCCCCACAATCACTTGTCTGGCTCTTTTCCACTAAGTTCTTTCCTGCTCCAGGTTCCACCCATTCAGGTAAGGGCATACAGACAGCAGACAACTCTACCCTGGGAAAATTGGTTGAGTAGGTAACTGTCTAAGGACAATACAGAAAACAGGACCCAAGAGCAAGATGGACAAAGATGGAGGATGTATTGGGCAATCCTTATTTTCCTCTTTAGAGAGCTTTCCCTCCAGCCAATGGGAAGTTAGTGGAAAGCAGCATCACTTGTTTCCAGCAGATGGATATACTGAACTTACACAGTCTTGGCCCTGAGCTTCACAAAGCAGGAGAGAGAAGACGGAATGAAAGAGTTAATCAGACTCCTGGGCTCTTGAGGAGGGGTGATCTAAGTCTGAAAAAAGATCTCTTGGATTTGGGGAAAATATAATCTAAGGTTATGGAGAGATTTCCAGGTGGATATGGATATGGCCACCTTCAGCAGAGCTGAAGGACTGATTAGTATTCCTGGCTGGGCTCAATGGGAAGGTGGTGGCTTCCATAAGTGTGAAAAATGGGGTAGACATAGCCTCAGAGCTGCTGTAGCGGGATAGTCAGTAAAGTCACCAGTCAGAGCAGATATTTAAGGAAACTCATGGCATGCTGTCAAATAGATAAAATCAGAACAAAGTAAACCAATGCCACAGCTCCTAGATGTATGTATCAATAGCTAGTTTTTCATGGAAACTTATTGAATGAGGAAAAGCTAAAACATAAGTGAGAAAGAGAGGATTAGGCAGCCAGGGCCACCATAGCAACATACCTACATGCTAGGTGGCTTGAACTACAGCATTTTATTTTCTCACAGTTCTGGAGGTTGAAAATCCAAGATCAAGGTGCCAGCAAGGTAGATTTCATTCTGAGGACTCTCTTGTTGGCTTTAACATGACCACCTTTTCACTGTGTCCTCACACAACCTCTTTGTGTGTTCTCACTCCTGGTGTCTCTTCCTTTTCTTATAAGGACACCAGTCCCAATGGATTAGGGTCTTACCTCAATGACCTTATTTCACATTAATTATCTATTTAAAGGTTCTATCTCCAAATGTAGTCACT
This sequence comes from Galagoides demidoff, assembly GCA_963574575.1. Classification (NCBI taxonomy): domain Eukaryota; kingdom Metazoa; phylum Chordata; class Mammalia; order Primates; family Galagidae; genus Galagoides; species Galagoides demidoff. The sequence goes on from CAUYQV010143267.1 coordinate 13,618, forward strand.
TCAAGGGTTAAGGCTTCAACATATGAATTGGGGTGGTGGGGAGAGACACAATTCAGTCCTTAACAGAGGGATATTGGCCCTGAATCAAGGCCAGCAGTTTGCTGAAGCTGTTGGTTTCAAGCAGGTGCCTAAAGAATTATCTTTCTATGGTCTGTTGGCTATTTCAGAACTTTGGAAATGTAATGGTCAATTCATTAGAAAGAAACAGTATGA
>CAUYQV010143269.1:0-20199 GCA_963574575.1 Galagoides demidoff
CTAAACGCCTATAAACCAAGCACTCTGGGAGATTGAGGAGGGCGGATCACCTGAACTCACAAGTTCGAGATTAGCCTGAGCCAGAGAGAAAACCCCTCTATAAAAATAGCCGGGCTTTGTGGCAGGCACCTGTAGTCCCAACTATTTGGGAGGCTGAGGCAAGAGAATTGCTTGAGCCCAAGAGTCTGAGGTTGCTATGAAATATAACACCATGGGCTCGGCGCCTGTGTCTCAAGTGGCTGAGGCACCAGCCACATACACCTAAGGTGGCAGGTTCGAATCCAACCCGGGCCCACCAAACAACAACAATGGCTGCAACCAAAAAAAATAGCCAGGCGTTGTGCGGGCGCCTGTGGTCCCAGCTACTTGGGAGGTGGAGGCAGGAGACTCGCTTGAGCCCAGGAGTTGGAGGTTGCTGTGAGCTGTGATGCCACAGCACTCTACCCAGGGGGACAGCTTGAGGCTCTGTCTCAAAAAAAAAAAAAGATCCTTCAGATCTTCCTACACCACTAAATAACTGTTGAAATTCCAGGTCTTAGAAGCACTGCGACCAACATCGTGTGGAGTGAAAGGAACGCCGCAGTCACAGATGCAGCATGCACACACTGACACGTGTCCCCTTGGGAACCTGACTCGTCTATCTGCACCCGGGACTTTTCCTCTGTAACGCTGCACTGTTCACTCTGAGTGATGTCAGTGCTCTCAGTCCCCGGGGGGCGCTGCTGCTCTGAAGGACGGTGCCAGCCACTGAAAGATAATTTTAAACCACTGACTTCTGTTCAGCTGGTTGTCTGGTTGCTTGATGCTGTTGTTTCTAACTTAACATCTAAAGAATGTATTAAATGTTTAATACATTTAAGGAAGGATTTTTGTCTATAGAATAGACTCCTAGGATGGATAAGGGCTGTTTCAGTGGCATGGTTTCTAAAAATTTAAGAGGTCATTTCTCTCTGATGATCCTCACTTCATCCAGGGGAGCCTTCAGCTCCACACTAATGCCACTCTATTTACAGATTTTAAATTTCAGTTAAATGAGAATCGGAAAGTTCAGTCTTCTCAAAATGAGAATGTGCATTGTATGTATGTGGTTTTCATTTTTTCACTCTAAATCACAGAAATGCTTTTGCTTTTAGCTTTAATCTGAGAAGAGTACACTATATACGTCGATAAAACATCTGTGCATTCATACGATGTTTGCTGACCTCTCTGAACAAGAAGAGAAAACGATAAAACATCACCCAATTTAAATACATGCCTGTGTTTCCAGAAATCATTGCAGACAGCCAAATCATCGTTCTCTGGCAAAATGCTACATTGAGAGTAACTTGACTTGACTTGTACAATTGACAGATATGATTCTACTTTTCTCTCATCTTTTGGTCCACGTAAAAGAAAACTTAAATGATAGCTGCGGCATTTGTTAACAGTTCACGACAATCACAGAATCTACTAAAGGGCTTTATAACACACACACCAATAAGGAAGGCACACGTCTACACAGTTTTGACCATTTTCAGAAAGAGAAATCCAATTATAATTTCCCAATTGTAATTTTTACAAAATACCTCTTAAAATATCTTCTGCATTTTATTTCAGAAATGCATTTTATTAAAAAAAAAAAGTACAGATTACAAATGAGGAGATCACAGTTATGGCAGTGCAGACCAAGGAGAACTATGAGGTTCCATCACCCATAAACCCGTCCACATTCCAGCTACCAGTGAGGTTGATATCGCTGCTAAATAAGATGAACACTGGCAGTAGATTCAGAGCTGTGATGACGTGTGCATTTAGCTTTGTATCAAATAAATACCGCCGTTTCTGTGTTAAATCCTTCCCTTACAACCATGGGTCTTCCAACTAAAAAAAAGTCACCAGTTACTAACATAGTACTTCACAAACTGCTATGTTAATTCAGGTCCTTAGGATTGGATCAGACTTTTACAGAAACATCAATATGGATATAGCACTGTGAGAAAAGGCAGGCAAGTTTCATAAGGAGAGTGAACAAGGAAAGTGAACGGATCGTAATGCTCAATTTACATATTTCCAAATGCTCCGCTGTGGACAAACTAAGAAATCCAATTTTTACTTGGGAGGCACGTGAAGGTGAACGTGGATAGAAAAGTGCCTTTATTATACAATTGGCTCACGGAGTTCACTGATAGTTCCACGCAAGCACCTGGTCAACATGGCCTCAAAATTAATTACTGTAGCAGTTCCATAGGGTTGTGAATAAGTCTTTGACCTCCAAGTTATATTTGTATCTATCTACACACACACATGCTGATCAGAATGTACCAGGCAGTGGGTTACATGTATGAGGAATCAGCCCCATCAGCCTAGATGAGAAGTGCCCAGAATGACAGATTCAGGGTAAGTCACATAACATGTGTCCTCCTGCCTGTGCAGAAAGGCAGCAGGGTAGCAGCTCATATTTCAAAAAATGTGCATTATAGTTCACGCACAGCAAAATGTATGCCTGAAGGAGGGTCTATTTTAGAATGGGGAGTGGAGATCTATACGTCAATTTGTCTGTATTTTTCCTAAGACAAGAAGACGCTCCAGGGAAAAGAGTCGTGGGAGATCAAAGCAAAGTTGGTGATAAACTTCAGAAAAACAGAAATATAAACCCACAGAAAAACTGACGTAAGGTTTGGGGACAATATCCTCAGAAGTATATTTCATTTTGAGGTATTACAGTTGTAATTAAAAAATAGTATTTTGCTGTGTCAAGAATTTATTTTATACCAAGTTTCGTTGAAAACATTTTACATTCTTTTTTGCAGTTTTTGGCTAGGGCCAGGTTTGAACCCACCACCTCCAGTATATGGGGCCGGCGCCCTACTCCTTTGAGCCACAGGTGCTGCCCAAAACATCTGACATTCTTTGGGAAACGGGCATTACTCAGGGTCTTAACTACCACCAGCATCAAACAATGAGAGCAAATTAAACCACAAACTCTTAAAAGGGAAGGCGTCACAGACTACAAACACCGCACGCTCTGCCTCTTCTCATGCGTGGACCAGATGTTCAGAATTGAAGCCTGACACTCAAAACCTGATATATTCAAAATCATTCAGAAGAGTCAAACAGGAAAAAGAGCAATGCAAACAAACCAAGGACGACCAGACTTTTTTCGAGACCACTGATGTATTGTATTGAATGTCACACAGAGAGAGGCAAAGGGGCTTTAAAGACTTGTGGCCATGGAAGAAGCGGACGCGAGCCAAACGGGGTCAGAGAAGCGTTTCCAGGTCTGTGAGCTACACCCTGGGCACGGAAGCAAACACAGCATCATGTTCTCAAATAAAGCAAGGGCACTACCCCCCCAAACTGGATTGTTACCTCTAACAAAACGTAGGCGCTACATGGTAAGAGACCAGGGCTACGGTTAAAGACGGTAGCCGGTGAGCAAGTGAAACTTGGGTAGGTCACATCGGAACAGTTGGAAATTAACAGCGATATCTAATTCTCTGTCACACAGGATGACTGCTATGAGAAATATGTCACCGGAGGAGGCTTCCTGGAGCCCTTCCGAGCCTGGACGTGGCGAGACGGCAGTGCTGCAGATCCGTTTCCTGTACATTCAGTAGAAGAACTTTTTTTTTTTAAATTTTGTCCATTGAGAGCCCCTGGCTATTAAAACCAACTGTCAGCATTATAAGTTAAATCAGAGCTGCCGATCAGAAGAAGTACTCTTTCTGATTTTCATTCACCGCGTTTTGTATATTAAGCTCACTTTTCAAAACAGCCTCGGCACTGTCTACATTCTCTGACCTTTTTGCCTCATTTCTTTTGTATAACCTTTTCTGCTGATAAATGCGAACAGCTATGGCAGTGATGCAGAGCAAGATAAAGATCACAACAGCTATCAGACCTGGAGAGAGGAGAAAAGAAATACAAAGTCACAAGTTTTGTCGGAAGGGAAACTGTGCTGACTTCACTGCTTAGTGAGGCATAATATCATTATTCGCTACTTAATTAGAAACATGAAAACTTCAGCCATTTCTGGTTCAAGCAGTATCATAGTATGTTGAGTTTACTTCTGAGTTCTATCTTGTGGGTGCATCTCTGTTTATTCTGAATGCATGTTATATTGGATTTCCTTACTAAGTAACTATTTATATTTATAATTAGTGTAAGATATTTCCTACATGGCTCTAAAACCATGTGGCTGCTTCATATTAAGATATTGGTACGTTTTAATTATTTGAAATTATAGAGTATATGATTTCTTTCTCTTAATTTGTGGAAGGCATTATGTCAGAGTTTGTTTTGCTCAAGAGAAACTTTGATCTCACCTGTTATAGCAAAAAAAAAAAAAACAATAAATAAGACATTATGAATAAAATATGACCAGCCCCTGTCATCTATGATGTTGTCTCTGAAACACTATGAGAAGGTGCTTTTATGGGAAAAAAAAGTAGCTAAAAGTTTGTCTAAACCTGTCTACCCACAGCTAGCTATCCTGGTTAGGAAACCTCTACAATATCCGGGTCAATATCAATACTTTTAGTCTTTTTTTTTTTTTTTTTTTTTTTGGCCAGGGCTGGGTTTGAACCCACCACCTCTGGCCTATGGATCTAGTGCCCTACTCCTTTGAGCCACAGGTGCCACCCAATACTTTTAGTCTTATTAAAGCAACTGTCCCATCTTACCACTTATGAGTGAAGGAAATAATTGTCTAAAATGAACAACACAGAGAGACCAGCCAATTAGGAAATCTTACAGTGGATTAATTATGATTATACAATAGGTGCGATTTATGAGTAATCAGACGACGAGGAAGGAATGCCAGCACAATGCTACCAGACCGCAGAATGCAAAATGTACCGGGATTTACCAGATAAATTGCACGTAGCTCGGACAAGGCCTTCCGAGCTTACATGGCCACCACCAGCTTCTCAGTGTCGGGGCTCAGTCCCCACCGTGACCCAGACTGGCTTCCCGAGCCCGGGCAAGACCCTGGGAGGCAGGCCTGCCAGCCTATCTGTCTCTGTCCTGTGCATTGAGCAAAGTGAGCATTCCACGGGTGAAGTATAATTTGTTTCCATTCACGAATAACTCTCCTAGAATGACCTGTCTATATGCTTTGAAAATTTCTAGCTTTGTGTATCTTGCTAATGATCTCTGACCAAAGCAACCTCAGTCCCAAGAGTAAATTCTAACACTGGCTTGACTGGATACCACCCTATATTTAACTCTAGCTTTGTATCTTTATTTACCTGTATCTATACTAGTTCTAGAAGAAGCACTATTATGAGTCTGAGATGATTTGTTTGACTAGGAGTTCTAGAGTTCTAGCTTAAACCAGCGAGCACACTGTAAATGCTGTAACTTTAAATGAGTTTTTACTGTATAATGTATTTCTTTTATTTATTTCTTTTAAGTTCTTTATTAAATCATAGCTGTGTACGGGAGGGGAAGGGAAGGCAGAGGATGGGTGGTGGGAGGGTGATTGATGTACAACGTATTTCTTTTAGATCTATAGTGGTTAGCTATTCTTCAAACAGGGTTTTTTTCCTCTTAATTAATTTTTGCTTGCTAGGTGACTAACGGGGATCTTATCTTTTTTAAAATAATTTTAACTACTTGAAGAAAGTATAGATGAGTAAGGGTATGAAAAATAAAACCAAACGAATCAGGGATAGGGTCCACGTTTGTTTCTCAAGCATGTAAATAACCACGTTATCTGGTAATGTAATAGAATAATTATTTACTTATATATGTCCGTAACACATTCAGGGTGTGGAGAAAGATGAACCACTTGACATTTCCATGATCTGATTAATATCATTCTTAAGAGCATTAATCAAGAAAAAAGGCCTTGTTTTTGAGATTAGTTTTAAATGAATTGCATCTCAGACAATACGCTGTCTCATTGCCCACAGAGATACACTTCAAAAATTTTTGTGTTAATTCTGCAATTTAAAGTTACTCCTAATCACTTACAAGTCCATTAGTGCAATATTTGATAAAAGTGCCACTGAAAGTATAATACACTATATATAAATACCCCCTTTATTAAGCATTATGGCCATACAAAATATATATTTCTAATGTTAATCTCAGCAGAGACCTATCCAGGCCAAGAAAAATGACCCACTCAAAGACATTCAGAATTTCCTAGGGCAATGATTGCAGATGACCATTTTCAAGTTTAAAAAAATAGTCATTATTACACAGCCTAGCAACTGTTCTATAAGTGAGGTGCTTCAGTGAAACTGGCAATTATTGATACCGAAAAATTCCAAAGAAACAGGGAATTCAGAAGGATTCCATGAGATATAATCCAGTGCAAACAGTAAACCACCTCACTGTCCCTGTGATTCAAGCCTGGCACATGGCATATGTAAAAATTCTTCATAGATAGTTTCTGCCACGTTAAATAGTCACCATTATTAGCAATGATAGATCATTCATGCTTCCCATTACCTCCAATTACTGCAGAGTCACTTTTGATGGCATTAGCTAGGGGCTCCTTGTCATCTATTGTTCCAGAATGATCTATGGTTAAAGCACAAAAAGAGAGGAGGGTGATAGAGGCAAGTAAAAAGAAGAAATTCTGAAAAATTCATGGATGTTGTACAGCAGAACAGAATGATGGAGGTGAATGTGAGATCTCTATAATTTTCAATTTAAGCAGTATCAACGGCAATGGCCCCCACGAATAAGAAATTGAGAATCTAGAAAAGAAATGGGAAAGAAATGAACTGAAAGTTAAACAAGCAAAACCGACTTAAAGAAACCAGCCGGACACGGCAGCCGACCAGCAGCATCAGAAGTTCCTGACACTGAACGGCCAAGCTGGGCGTGTGACAGGGCAGAGGGAGAGCCCTGGGTTACCTGCAAACGAGTGTGTCCTTTCCCTCGATGTGGCATCCGTGCCAGCCTGGGCCACGCAGCTGGACTCGGTCACGTGTCCTGTGACAGTGACGGGGGCTGGGTGGCTGGGGTGCAGGGCGGCCTTCAGAGGGGCCACGTGACTGAGCTGCACGGCGGAGAGGCAGCCGGTGAAGCCCTGAGCGCCGGCCAGCGCTGTCTCCTGGTCTACGTCACTGTGTTCTGCAAACCCATAGAGACACCAAAGTATCACAAATGCTGCAGAATCCAAAAGGGCAGCGCCACAGAGGTCTTCCAACTCTGTTCATGCAGCCATACGCTTAGAGCCACCAAGCTCCTTTTTCTTTTGTCTTTACTAAAGGAGTTGGAGCCTTCAAGCCTTTTCACAGCTGTTGATGAGATTTTCTACACTGTCCATGAAGTCAAATTCTTAAGTATGGCTATTAAAAATAACATGGTAAACCCTCCAGAAATTATTAAAGCCGTTGTAAGAAAGCATCATTATAAACTAATGAGGGATCGTAATAGGTTAAATTTAAAAAGCGATCACTGAAATGTATTTACCATCGGGTGTATGGTCAATATTAAGCAGTACGTGCTGGATTTGGAACTGAGTTCAGTTCAGCTCTTGAGTCTTAAAACATGAAAATAACAGAAGCTAGAGAGAAAATGGAGCCTCATGAGTTCCCTTAGTTGCCCGACCTGACAATTTGGGCTGACACCTTTCGGAGACTCCATGACCTCACCCAAACACACCAGCAGAATGACACCAGGGGAGGCCGTACCCCAAAGTTATTAGGGTCTTTCTCTAATTACTGATGCACAGCAGTACCAACTGTCACACCCCACTGCCTTCTCCCTGTTTCAGTGACTGCCTGTCACTCAGGAATGCCTGTACCCTCCGAGGACAGATAATCCCTCCCCAGATTAGTGAGAACATAGCTAGTATGACCCTGTGTGAAAGAGAGATTGGTTTTAATGCCAGAATATTAATTTATAATGTTACAGTTAAGAATATATCTACATACCAGTTGCTTGGCAAGCAAGAAATCTAAATAAGAGGAATCTATTATAGAGTTTTAAGGCTCAAATGTTACCAAACTATGAAGCATCCATCCACCAATAGGTTCATAAAATAGCGTAACTCTTCTCCCCTGCCCCGTACACATATGGGGAAAGACAAAATGTGAATTTTTGTCTCTCTACTCAAAAAACAATAACATAGCGGAAATTGAGTATTTATTGAGTACCTATTATATGCTGGGCACTGTTCTAAGGGATTTGCATATGACTATTGAAACTTTACAGTGGCCCCAGGAGTGGATTATTCCAATCACACAGATGGAACTCTCAGGTTCAGAATTTTAATGATTAGCCTGAGATTACCCAGTTGTTGGTATTATGTACTAGACCTCAGGCCTTCTGGATTCCAAATCATTAGCTTCTTTTGTGTGTGAGCCATTTTCTGGCTGAGACTCTGTCTATGGCTCTGACTCTATCTTCTGCAGCACTTTTTTTGGGGAGAGCTATTTTTTAGGTAACTCTGAGCATCTTTGCTTTATCTTATTATATTTAAAATTTTAAATACTTGTTTGGCTCCATTTTCATTCATATTTTGACCTAATAAGAAAAGTACTGATGGAATGTTTAGTATTATGAGCATCATGTATTATTCTCTATAAAAAGACAACTGAAAGCAAGGGAGATTATACTATTCCCCTGGTGTGGAGGCCCAAGCATTCTACCCATGTTCTTGCTGTTCCCTGCTTCCCTGGTTCCCAGCATCAAGACTGAACAGTGGTCCCGAGCTGAGCCAATGATGGAGGGATCACAGATGCAATGCAAGGTAACCACACACACAACATTTACTGCAAAGTGAAAGTCTGCCTCAGTGGGAAAGGCCACCAAGTCCCCAAAGTCTGAGCACACACTGCCTTTTATATGCTCACTAGTTTGTCCCGCCTTCCGCTGGGCAGGATTGGCTGTCACTTCCTGCCTTGGGGGCAACAGACAGGTTAGGGTTATATAACAAATCACGTAACAGGTAGGGTTATGTACCAGTCTCCTTACTACCGGAATCCTTCCTGGAAACTTCACCCACGCTACCCTGCTTAGCTGCGAATGAGCACCAGGTCAATTAAAGATCACTTGGAGAGGGGCGGCGCCTGTGGCTCAAAGGAGTAAGGCACCGGTCCCATATGCCAGATGGAGGTGGTGGGTTCAAACCCAGCCCCGACCAAAAACTGCAAAAAAAAAAAAAAAAAAAAAAAAAGATCACTTGGAGATCCTAGAAAACTGGAGGACAGTTCTGGGCAGCAATTTGGTTCCTCGCTATAGCTCAGGTTTGGCTGACCCCCTTCGCCACTTCCTTGCCCCCTGTTTACACTGCACCAGGCAGCACTGGGACAGTTTCACTCTGCTGCTCACACGCCGGACTGTGAGCTCCTTGCACACCGACATCAGGTTGTTATGTCACACAGGATGCAGCTCATCAAAGAGTATAAACCCCAAAGACAGCCTGGTCCACTGCCGCAGCAGTCACTTGGACGGGTGCGCCCTCAAACACACGTGCCTGTGTGAATGCACAAATACACCGCAGGGCCAGATTTAGGCATATGCATATAAACACATGTAATAGATCAGAAGACAGATTGTTGCTTTGGAGGTTTTTTAAAATTCTATTTTAATGAGAAATGAAAAAGAAAATATATATGATACATCAATGGTTTTATCATCACATAATCAAGACAGTGCTCTTCACATTTCTTCACAAGGATAAAATGTTGAATGAAATTTCCACAGCCCTGGTGGTACCTGTGGCTCAAGGAGCAGGGCGCCGGCCCCACATACCAGAGGTGGTGGGTTCAAACCCAGCCCTGGCCAAAAAACTGCAGAAAAAAAAAAGAGAATTTCCACGGCCCTTTAAAAATATCTTTCCTTTCGAGCCAAAAAAGTATAAACAGACAAGATTCACTTTTCTGGTAATATTAATAATATGATCTGATACATCTTTTAAAAGCCTCACACAAATTAAAAATATATTACCTATTTCGAAATTATTACACAAAAACCCTTTAACCTCTAAAACTTGAAATGAACAGTCAGTCCACTAATCTGTCCTGATCTAAGAGCTAAAGAGACAGAAAAACTGCCCTGCAGTTCAACCACCTTCGGTGTTAGTGGGGGAGGGGGGAGGCAAAAGACACAGAAACAGAAACTAAGTGAGCATTTTGAAGGGTGATAGTGCTACGAAAAAAAAAAAGAAATCAGATTATGTGATGGATACATTTGGAACCGAAAATTATCTTGATGGATCAGGTTATTTTTTGTGTTTATTTTAAGGGCCACGCTTTTCACAGCCCTATTTTCTTAGTACACTGTGAATATTACTCCGGTGTCTTCTGGCTCTATTACTTCTTTTTCAAAATTTGTAAGATTCCCTGTGATTTTAAAATTTCTATCAGATTTTCCCTAGGAGTGTGTCCCATCTCAATATTCTACACAGAACACAATGAGCCCTTCCGATCTGCAGATCCGACGTTCTTATTCGGCTTGGGGAATTTCATACATTGTGTGTGCAACGACTCCTTGACCTTCCCCGTCTTGCCCTTCCGGAATGCCGCCTGCTCACATTCGGCGTCCTCTATATACCCCCTGAATCTATTTTGTTTCCCCTCCTGATTTCCATCACTCAGAACTTATTTCTGTGTAGGTCAGATGTTTCATTCATTTGATTTTCTAGGTGCAAATTCAAGTAGCAACAAAGATCACGTTTTCCTTTTTAATTTTTCAGTTTGAAAAAAAAATCGTTAAGTTTTTAGATTCTTGTGGTATCGTTGTGGCTTTGCTAGAATTTCCTTACAGTGTTCTCACTAAGTTTCATTCACAGTGTTATCTGTCCCCCCGGATAGCTTTATTTTGATAGGGAGTCATTCTGGCTTGGGTTTTCCTCCCCTTTTCTTGATGCTGAATCCTGTTAAGTATGGAGCTGGCTGGTTTTCTAATCTGCTTGCTGGTGTCGGGCCCTGCCTGCCTCTGGTGGCATCTCCAGGGCACTGACTCTGTCCCTGTGGACCAGCAGAGCAGCCACAGGTCAGCTCCTTGGGAAATAGGAAAAACAGACACATTCATGTTTTCTAATGCTGATCTTTCCGCTCACAAGACCCAGGGATCTCTGGAAGGCAGGCAATACCCAGCATCTACACAAGTCAAATTCTCCCCTTGCGGTTCCTCTGGGCTGGCCCCAGACTCTTCCAATGCCGAGGGTAGGACATCCCACAGCAGCTTCCTCACTGGAACCTTCCAGTATCCCCCCTGCCTGCTGGGCTGGACCAACATCTCTTTGTTTTAGGAAGTTTGGAATTAGAATTGGGTGTGGAGGGGCACTTGGCAGTCATCTTCCTCAAATGGAGTTCAGACAAACTTAATAGCTACCTTAAGTTGCTCACAAGCAAAGCGTGCCTTAGAAATACACAGAATCAGATATTTGCTCATCAAGTCAATGATCAAAAATAGGTATCTTGTTTTCTAACACCTGAAAAGCAAACACAGTGTAAGGGATTAGAAAAGGGGAAAATGGAAGGAAGAATTAAAGACAAATGTCTCCTGCTTCATCGGAATCCCGATAAAGCATCATGATTTGTATGCCGCGGGTCACAGTAACCCTTAAGTGACTCATAATTTTGAGTAGTCTTAAAAAATAAGCCTCAGTTATGTATTCCAACAAAGGGACTTACATCTGCTTTCATACAGAAGAAACCGTCTAACAAAAGGTCTATAGGAAAAATGGAGCACCAGGACCTTACAATTTGGGGAAGCACCTTTCTCGTACAGAGACGTAACTTTTCAGAAAGATACGACAGTAAATGTAAGCACAATCACAGGACCTGCTTTGGGAAATTTCTTGTGGATCTCATCAATAACAACAAAATAAACAGCAGAAAACAAACATAAATAGTTTAGAATGTCAAACCCGTGAAAAGGCGCCATTTGAAGAAGGATCTCAGCATCATTAATCCAGGAAGATAAACACAGAGAAATGGCGCAATGAATCAAAGGAGAAGCCGGGGCTGGAACCAAACACTGCACGTTCCCATTGTGAGCCGTTAGGCAGAGGACTCAACAACCACAACAACAGACAGACCGAGTGGAAGAGGGAAGTGGCAAAGCAGACGGTGAAAACTCCTGGGATAAAGGAGCAGCTTCCCACAAAGGGTCTTCACTAGCCACGCAAGCCCACTGCCCTGAGGTATAAGCTTGAAAGCCTAATTGCCCACTGCCCTGAGATACAAGCTTGAAAGCCTAATTAATGCACAAGTCATGTCTAGGGAGCTAGTCACAATAACGGGTACTCTGTTTTTCTTTCAGCATAACCTGTCTCATCTTAACTATCATTTTACCAGATATCTGCAACATCCCAGTGTTCTTAAGTCATCTAATTCAGCTTTCTTATGGACCCCTTTGAGCTCTGAAGCTGGTGGTACTGAAAATAGCCCTGAGATTCAAGATTGTTGCTAAAGATCTTCTGAGGAGATTGAGTAGACATCCTTTTCTATCCGACCACATGCTTTATTTACATCTGGCCTAAATCGCCGCAGCAGAAATCTGAGTGTACTTCCTGAGCTTGCAGCCTTAGCAGAGATAAATGGTCCCTACCAGTCATCGCCTCTAAATATACCAAAGCTACTACTCAGAATGAGTGAAAATCATCTCCAAAGCTTTGGGGAAATTCTCCTAACATAGTAACTAATCCACAAATAGAATTCAGAACTCTAGAATGAGTTTTGGATACACAAATCAAATGTAACATCAGCTATTAATTAGGGAGGGGGAATAGGAGCCACGGTTATTTGATGCAACCTGGTTCCTCCCCCCGCCACCCTGAGTATCAGCAAGTTATTGTCAATAACGTTCTTACACCATTATATATTTGACATAAAAAGTAACAAATAGTAATTAGGTACTTCATTCAACTTTTGAGCAGTGATTTTTCTGTCATTTTTACAATGTATTCAATTATATCATTATTCAAAATGTGGGCACATTCTCCCAGGGGAGGCTTCCTGCAGCGTTGAGATTATGTCATTATCTTAATTGAAAGCCCGTCTTTCCCACGTGGTGGAATTGTGACCCACCGAAAGCTTATTGAATTAGCAAAACAACTTTATGCCGGCATTTTCCTTAGATTAATTATATCTTAGAGAGATCTCTTTCATATAATTTTGTAGTAAACATTTCTTTCAAGAGAACTGATTGACGCATCATCCACTTTGGCATTAAAACGTACGTGCGGTGTGAGTGGTAAGTGTAATAAAGCAGTGACATCAAGCTGTCTGCCTCTCACATGGAAGACCAGAAAGGAAGGGGCTGCCTCTCCCCATCCTCTAGCACTCAGGTCTCCAAGTGAGGATGGCCCGTAGCAACGACGTCTTACTCTGACCACCGTTAGCAAGCATTATTAGCAGATACCAAGCAAGGGGGCTGATTTGTAGGTAGTGAGATCAAATTGTACTATGATAACATAGAAACAGTCTCTAACTCTCCATTACACTTACCAGACGCTACTGGCAGAATTCAGATTTCCCTGCTCTTATTGGGAATAGTCCTACCGATGATCACTGCACTGCCCACCCGGCACCTCCCGGGGGGGCCTGTGCTTCTCCCACCCCCGAGTCTCTATTCACACACCAGCTAATTCCTACCCCACCCTCTCTCTCCCATAAATGCCTGTTCTTTCATAAAGTCACTCACATATTGGCATAAATGCCTGACCATGGCTTTATTTTTTTATTTATCCCTGTTGTCAGCACATTTTAAAGCGTGTTAGTAAAGAAATAAACAACCATTTTTCTTCCTCGTTTTAAAAATTATCCTGGCTTTTTCATGACACCCTCAAAAACAAGAAATTATTCTTCCTAAATTTGACCCCTTAGAATATCTATGATTTTGGACCGGTGGTTTTTGCTTTTATCATTTGGTAATTTTTGAAGTGTAAACGGAGCTCTACGTTGTATTCGGTTTGGTTGTCAAATGAAAGCGCCCAGTGTGACATCACCGCCAGACGCAGACGCTCGCCTACCACATAGGAAGCGCGTGCTCAGGACGACGTGGGCCTCTCACAAAGCACCAAGTTCTCCCTTGTCCTCTCCTCTATAAATAAAATCAGAGGATCTGTTTCTTTCAATGCCATGAATATTCTGGGGGTCATGACACTGCTGATCTATGTTCATGCAACATGATTAAGAGAACAGGTAGGTTTTTTTCTATTTTTTAAAACTTCAGATTAGTATAAGGGTACATAGGATCAGCTTTCATCATCTGTGTTTTTAAGAGTCTTTCTTACATGCCTGGTTGGTTCCAGAGGCAACCCTGTGGAATCAACTAGAGGCTGCCCAAGAATGAAGTCAGGTTGAACACAGTCTGTGACATTTTAATTATTAAAAAATTCAAAAATCAACACAGCTGATGAACTTTAAAACAGGACTGTAAGTCAGATTTTTTTTACTTTTCTTGCTCTAACTTGTACTTCCCTTTTAAAATACACAATCTATTATCCTGAGAGCTATTTCAGAATAGATTCACAAAATCGCCATACCCTTAAGCTACCCGGGTCATATTTTTCTCATCTGTTGGCACTGAGACAAGTTCCACATAAAGAACTCCTGACACATTGGAGATGGCTCTTAAAGCTTTTCAGAGGAGACTGAGCGGACTTCCTATGCCTTGCTGACTACACACATTACTGCATCTGGCCCACATCTCCACTGCGGTAGCTGAGAGCATGTCTCGGCTCCGCCGCTTCAGAAGAGAGAAATGATCACCATGGAACATCATATCCACGGTCAAAAGCTACTGCTGAGAATGTGTGAAAATAATCTTTCAGCTTTTACTTAAACAAATCATAAGTTAGTCTCACATGTAAAAGTAACTGGCCTTGGTACTTAGAACTTAATTTTACAGTGGAGTAGTAACATGAAAAGACAATGTAATGGAGTCCGTCGATGGTGGAAGGATCTGAACTGAGCTGCTCAGCTAGAACCTGGGTCTTCCCACCGTGACACTGAACGCTGTGATTGCAAAGTTAGAGTCCTTCTATCCTTCGTGCATAATAGGGAGTCATGACAGTGCAGTTTAATACTACTTAAAATTCACTCACCTTGTTCAGTATCTGCTAGTATATTAGTTATCAGCCTAATTCAAAATTATCCTCACAATTCTTCCTAAGTTTAAGAAATGAGTACTGGAGGAAGTTCAGTGAGGAAAAGCATTTCTTACATTTCTGGGATCCATCTGGAAAAACTCTGGATGGTTAGTTCTATCCTTAAGTCTTTGGTGAAAATATGGGCAAAATTACAACTCAAAACAACCACTGGTCAATGTTTATCTTCTACTCCCTTAAAAGAAATATCTAAAATTATAAACTAGTAGAAGCATTTTAATATATTTAAATTTGGTGGGTGATTTGAAACTAGTGCATCTACAGCAATCTTAGGGCACGTGATACTCAGCAGACACCCAGGATCGTTTTGTTCATGGTTACCAGAAGGCCCACATCACACAGTCTCAGGGCAGACATGATCTGCGCCTTGCAGAGTGGTGGTCTCTGTATGTGTGGTAGGCACGTACCAAATTACCAGATGAATCAAGGAACCAAATGGGCTTTTAAAAATTAAAAACATATTTTTAAGCATGGGGGCATAAGAATGTGCCTTGAAGGCCTCCAAATAGAGAGAGATTAAGTAGGCAGGTATCAGGTGCTGGGCTCTGAAATCCACCCTCATGCTGCCCGAGGGCCATGCTGCTCACTGGCTGCTCCCAGACAGTGGCTGAGGGCAGCAGACAGTGCGAGGCGGGCTTATCCCCAGGAAACGAGCAGCTCCTCTGGAGGCTGACTTTAATTCAAGGGCTCCCCAAAGACTTTGCTAAATCCTTCTTGGACTGCACGTGGTCTAGGATACTTTATCTTATTTTCTCTCCCTCTCTCTTTCGCCTACAGACAGTGACATGGCCATCCAGTGGCTCTGGCAGGCTCAGCAGCTGTTACACCAGGGTTCCCTGAATAACATCCTTACACATTTAGTCCTGTACTGGCTGTTTCTTGGAAGACCTGGACTAGGCACAGTAAGTAACTTCAAAACTGAGCAATTCTCTTCGGAATGCTGACAACTCTACTTTTTAACCAATTTGTTGATCTACTTTATTATAAATTACTATACTATATTAACTATATACTATAGTAGTTTTATATACTATGCAAAAGTTATTAACCTCCTTTGAATTACAAATGATCAGTCTTGGGTCAAGATCCACACTTTAGGCAAATACTAAATAAATTACCATCTATCCTTTTAGTAGAATGAGAAGATCAAGACTATGAAGTCCATTCATTGGTCATTTGGATTTCAGTCTTATTTTTCAGGATGAGTAATACACATGTGAATAACATGAAACTCTTGGACAAACACTAACATCTTTAGTTCTATATTAATCTCATATTCATTTACAAAAGAAGAAACGAGCAGTCACATTTTGAATGTTATTCCACTGTTGGGTTAATACCAGTTCCCTTACAGAATGCATGTCAGCTTCCCAATTTTTTAATAATATATTTAATATATTTCAGCTCACAATGGCATAATATCTTGCACATAAAACCTGCTTAATTAATATGATGTCTTGATGTCTGTGACTGCAGTGCTAGCTCACGGTTCATCCTTTGATGGCATCTACTGTACTCACACAGAGTTGGAGGGGTGGAGACTCTTCCAGTGTGATCAGTGGCACATGACATAATACTGTGAATAACAACAGTCATGTGCAAAAGTAGGCTTAATGTAGGACAGAATGGGGAGCAGAGTCTTCCATTAGCCTGAAGTTCAGCAAAGAAGTATTCGGGCAGACTGTCCCATCTCAGTGAACAGGGCTCCACCCTCTAATCCCTTCACCTCTGCCTCATCCTGAATCTCCGTAGGGCTCTCAACTCATCTTTTCCCCCAGACACCTGCAATCAGACCCACCCATGGCTGAGAGCCATAGGGAAGCAGACAGACTCCACAGTTAAGAGTGTTAGGTTGGGCTGTGGTTGCTGCTTGTGTGTCTGTTTAGATTTTCTTACATTTTCCTTGGCTTCCTACATCATGCTGGAGTTATCAGTGCAATGAAACCCTCTAACATTTTTTAATGATGTTCAGAAACACCTTAGTTATATATGCAAATTTAAATAGCCAACTCATAGAGACTACTGTCTTCTACAGTCGCCTGAAAGAGCTATAAATATTCCCCAATGTCAAATATGAAATAAGAAAATATATGCTAGCTGGGCACCTGTAGCGCAGTGGTTACAGTGCCAGCCACATACACTGAGGCTAGCAGGTTTGAACCCAGCCCAGGCCAGCTAAACAATGACAACTGCAACAAAAAATAGCCAGGCGTTGTGGCAAATATATATCTCCAATTTGGGTTTTAACTGAAGGCCTACCCCTTTTTCCTATACATTTGAAGTTTAGTCTAAAACCAATACTCATGTGTGCATGAGCCTTATCTGTTAATTAGATATCAGGGGACAAGATCTGAATATACTTTAAAGCTTTACAAAATAAAATAGAATCACAATTTTGCGCCAAATGCGTTATTGCCTATATATGCATCCTTAGAGCAAATGAAACACATGTCAGTCTTAAACAGCTGGATTCATATAATTAACACTGTGAGGTTCAGTTGGAATATTTAAGTTAAGCTTCCAAATATCTAAGTAACACTCTGTGCATATTTTTATATCCATTACAGATAGGGGGAAAGCGTTGCAATTCATGATATTTCCCCTGTTTGTTTGGAGAATAAGGACACACAATCTTAGTTCTCATCATAGTACTTGAAAGTCTATAAATATTTATAAACTTAACTATTAACTTTCTCAGGGGCCAATATTCTGATCATTCACCCATGGGTTTAATCCAACATTCTCAAGGTTCTGAGATTATGTACGGGGAACATAAGGAACAATTAATAGAGGTACAAGTAACTGAAAAGGTCAAGAAATAAGGTCCCATTTACTATCTTGGACAAAATATTCCAGGACAGTGTCAAGTATCAGACTAAGAATGAAAACCAGACTACGAGAAGCTCCCCTCCACCAGCCAAACAACGTGAAATGTCAATACTCTTCATAATTTATTTATAACTAAAAACAAGACAACTTTCGAAATTTACTTCCTTGTTTTTAATTTAGTCCTCGTTGGTAAATGTAAAAAATATGCAAATGTATTTTGACGCTAAAATGGCAACAGTACCTTTCTGCATGTCACTGATGGCAACAGGTAATAATTAGAAGGTGTGTTGACAGAGTCTGAGCAGGCGGGGCTGCAGAGCACATCAGCACCGGGAGGCAGACAGGATCCAAGCATGTTCACTGACCAGGAGGGGAGCAATTGCATTTTCCTTCTGCTTCTTAGGCCTAACCTCAGACTTATCATTAGATGAAGGTGTATGTGGGGGCGGGGAGAACCCAATTGACACATACTTTGTTATTTCTGCCTTTATTATTTGAGATTTCTGAAGTGTGAGAATACCATGTTTCCTTAGGCTGGGCTGATACTTGACAGAGGCTACATGGACCATACCACTGAAGGACGAGGCCTGCTCACCCCCAGGGAGCACCTGCTCTTAAGTACATACGCCTGCACCCTGATCATCACTCCCTCCTTAGTTTCAATTTTGGCATGATGACGATGATGATGGTGATGGTGACGATGTGTGTGGGTGTGTGTGTCTGAGATATGACTCCTCAGATCCATGTTCATGCATCATGATTGGGAGAAAGGTCGTTCTTTTACTTACCTGAAATCCTGCCCAGTACCAGAAATTTGACTGCGCTGAATTCTCTGCCTGATGACAGGTGGACTTGCCTCCTTGTATCCTCATCAATCTACAAAATGATTACGTGAGATATAAACATCCAAATGGATGCCATTTTGTTGAGAGGAGAGGAAGCAGAGGAAAACAAAAAGATGATAAATGAGGCAATTGTGAGCATGGCCCCGAAGGTTGAAATATAACAAATGTTAAAGAGTTATATATTTAGAAAGGCTTCTCTACACTATTTCTCTACTACCCTGAGATACCACTGCACCCCACCAACTCTCCTTTCTATTGCCTTATTTTCATCCATCATATAAGGAATCCAAAATTGATAAGCCAGAAAAAATACAGGGAGTTATTTTTCACCTCAGTACTTTTACTTGGCATGGTATTTTTACTTGAGTTAAGCAACTAAGAAATTTTCTTGTACACGGAGCACAAAACAGTGGGCTCCTCTTTAAAAACAAGTTGAGTGCATGATTCCTCTTTCTTTGCTGTGGCTCACACTGTTTTAAAAAGTTATTCTGATACCGCAATTATTATTTTCCGTAATAGACCCCTTAGACTGAATTCATATCCATCTAAAGTAAACTGGTTTTACTAGAACAGCAGTGGCCCTACTACTAGGATACTGTGATGTGACATCATTCCCCTCCTAAGCAAAGCAAAACAAGAAAAGGTGGCATCTTAAGTATCAGGTATTAATAATGTATTAGGTAGGACCTTATTGTTTAAAGAAACCTGACCACATTTGATGGCCTGTCTGTGATAGGAGACCATTGAAAGGACCTTCGTTTACTGTATTCATTATCAAATTTCCGCTCCAGGTTCTGGGGAGCCACCATTAGGACCATTGCTTCTTTTGAGTTTATTACCTCCACAAAGGCCACTCCGCCTTCTCTGTTTATCTCTACGTGGTGGAGTTGTCCATCAGCCACGTTTTTAAAATCAAAGTTAACAACATCAGGTTCTTGATATCTATTTAGCTTGTACCGTATCTGCAAACTTCCTAAAGTGGAAAAAAGATGATATTTTTAGTAAAAATTGTATTTTAAGAACTACTTATAAAAAATCAGAGTCCTTTGGTTGTTATTTATTCATTTGAAAGATACCTTCTAATCATAATTCTTAGAAGTTTTGAAATGAAATTGTAGCATTGTTTTTTCAAAATCAAGACTAGGCTCGGCGCCTGTGGCTCAATCGGCTAAGGCACCAGCCACGTACACCTAAGGTGGCAGGTTCGAATCCCCAGCCCAGGCCCACCAAACAACAATGATGGCTGCAACTAAAAAATGGCCGGGCGTTGTGGTGGGTGCCTGTGGTCCCAGCTACTTGGGAGGCGGAGGCAGGAGACTCGCTTGAGCCCGGGAGTTGGAGGTTGCTATGAGCTGTGATGCCATGGCACTCTACCCAGAGGGATAGCTTGAGGTTCTGTCTCAAAAATAAAAAAAATAAAAAAAAAGTATATAAAAGAATAATGTGTATTACGATCAAAAT
>CAUYQV010143271.1:0-11455 GCA_963574575.1 Galagoides demidoff
ACCCTGTCTTAAAAAAAAAGAAATGAAATGAAACTCTGACACACACTGCAGCATAGGTGAATCTTCAAAATGCCATAAGGCCACATAACACATGGGTTCATTTATATAAGACACCCAGAACAGACAAAGTCAGAGACAAAAGTGGATTAGTAGCTAGCAGGGGCTAGGGTAGGGGTGGGAGTACAGGGCAGGGAGTGACTGCTTAATGGGTACAGGTTTTCCATTTGGGGTGATAAAGATATCGTGGAACTAGATGGTGGTGATAATCACATAAAATTGTGGATGCACTTAATGCCAGCGAATTGGAATGCTTTAAAATGGTTAAAATATGTTTTGTGCTATGTGTATTTTACCACAATTTTTAAGTCACCACCTCACTCGGCAGCCTACGCAGTTCCCCAGGAATCTCTCTAACCTTAGCTATGGTGAGACTCTGAGCCTGCAAAGCCCAGGACTGTGGTGAGGGGTGCTGGCTCCAAGCGGCCAGGGCTGGGGCCAACAGGGAGGGTGCACGGAGAACATGCGTGCAGTCAGGAAGTCAGACACTTTCCAGCATTGCCGGTGAGAGAGCTGCAGGGCTCTCTGCCAGCACAAACCCCTTGAAGGTGGGCATGGGATAAAGGACAGGAACTCACTGTAGCTTTCTGTACCTCTCCGAGCAACCCAACACTGGCTGCTGAAAACACGGTGACCACAGAGGAGAAAGCATGACACGCTTCTCAGTTCCACAACACTGAACTGGAATTGATGAGCACTGGCCTCGTCTCACCTGTCACTCCTGAGGGACAAGCAGACCTTAACATTCATTCTTCAAGGTGCCTAAACCACTAAAGAAAAAGTCAGAATGATTTGGGCAAGACAGAAAAGCCAAGGCTACTTGATTGCCATACACAGGGACTGCTTTGGCAGCAGGGTCTTCAGGATTTCTTTAGACACCCTGTCCAAGCTGGGGTAAGGGAGTAGGGTGGCTTCTGCAGCAGTGACAATGGAAGGGTGGCTGGGGTGAGAATGCCACTTACACATCTCTTGATAGCAGTTTCAGCAGGGACTTTGCCAGTGATTCTCCCTTGAAGGGTAGGGGTTTGGTTTTAGGTGAACAAGACCACTCTAGGGGAGGATTCCAGCCACAGGCTAAGAAGAATGTGGTGCTATCTATTTGCCCACTGCCTGCTTGTGGTCACTGGGTAAAAACAAAATACCTCTTCACCACCATACAATTGCTTCCTTTCCTTGACAGCAATGAAGATGAAACTATGCCTTCTCCCACCACATACAGACTCCTCTTTGCTGATGGAGAAGCTGCCTGTGAATCTTTAGTCTGTGGACAAGCCAGAGAAGCATATATCCCATTTCTGGAAAGGAAGTAGAGGACTGGTTCTGAGTGTTCTCCTAGGATAAGGAGTCAGCTAAGAGACTGAGCTCACCCAGCAGTGGGCCAGGGGAAGAGTCACATGGAAGTCAGAAAGCAGCCGACCCAAAGCACCAGCTCCTCCTAGCTGAGGAGGATACAGAGTCCTGACAGGCCATCAGAAAATGCAGGAGATTACAGCCGGGCATGGTGGTTCTTGCTTATAATCCTAGCACTCTGGGAGGCCAAGGCAGGAGTATTACTTGAGCTCAGGAGTTCCAGAACAGCCTGAGTAAGAGCAAGACTCCCATCTCTATTAAAAGTAGAAAAACTGGCTTGGCCCCTGTGGCTCAATCGGCTAAGGCACCAGCCACGTACACCTAAGGTGGCGGGTTTGAATCCCCAGCCCGGGCCTGCCAAACAACAATGATGGCTGCAAACAAAAAAAAATGGCCGGGCGTTGTGGCGGGCGCCTATGGTCCCAGCTACTTGGGAGGCGGAGGCAGGAGACTCGCTTGAGCCCAGGAGTTGGAGGTTGCTGTGAGCTGAGAGCTGTGATGCCATGGCACTCTACCCAGGGGGATAGCTTGAGGCTCCGTCTCAAAAAAAAAAAAAAAAGTAGAAAAACTACTTGGAAGCCTGAGGCAAGAGGATTGTTTGAGCTCAAGAGTTTGAGGTTGCCATGAGTTATGATACCACACCATTCTACCTAGGGGGCAGAGTGACACTGTCTCAAAAACTAAATGCAGGAGATAAACAGACTTTCCAATCCTTGATACCAGCAAAGAACACTCAGGAATGTATGGCCAATGAAGACATCTTCCAGTAACCAGAAGAGGATGAGAAGGAGTAGGGGCAGGCCCCTCAGGAGGCTGCAGGTGCTTGCAGAGCTCAGTGGGCAACCAGGTTTGGCAGGATCAGAGAGTAAGAGAAAAAAGAAGGTTGACCATGACTCTCTTGGTCCCTCTCTCTCCTGACTCTCCCTTCTCCCCAATCACTTGGTTCTTCTTTAGAGCACCAGCATTCCCGAACGCCCCAGGCCCTCTGCGTTTTCCCCCAATGGCTCTGCGCTCGAACCTTGTACCCCTGACGTGCCCTCTGATAACTTTCAAGCCCACATCTCCTCACCATCACCCCATCAGCCCCAAGCCTATATCTTCAACTACCATTCATGAGACGTGCCCATCCAGATTTAGCAAGCATCTCATTGTTATCATGTCTAGAATTAAACTCATCTCCCCCTCCCAGGCTCGCTCACTGTTCCCCACTTCCTCATGTCACCACCATCTGGCCCAGGTAGAAAGGTAGCCATTCTAAACTTTACCTCCCAACTCTACGACTTGCCATCTGCAGCTTCCTGCTATTTTACTTGCAAGCCCACTGCCCCGGTATCATCCACATTCACCAGGAGTGTCCCCAGTATGAACCTTTATTTGGTACCTCTACAGTGTAGGTGGTGCACCTGTCAGACCCTTCCATCCTCAGCACGTAAGGCACTGCCCGTGCATAGTAAGAACAACATAAGCGCCCTGAAAAAGTTGAAGTGGAACAAAACGGATAAGCAGCAGGTAGTTAATATTCCCCTCACTGCATGTCAGTTCAACTACCTTATTTCATAAAGTCTGGTTTAGACCTGCTTGACAACTAGATTTCCAACAGGAATGAGCTCTGCAAATTCCAGCAGCCACATGAAAGCAGTTTTCAGGACAACAGTGACAGGGAGAAAAAGCAATAGCAGCTATAAGGAGGTAGGGCTGAGGATTGCACTGAGACAAAATGAGGGGATGAGGGGAAAGCCCTGGAAAGTTCCCAGTGGCCCAGGGGTGGGGAGCCTGCAGCCCTAAGGCCACATGTGGCTTTCTGGATCCTTAAGTGTAGTTTTTTGACTGAATAGCAGGCCAGTCTCTCTCCAGCCTAGGAGATGGCATCCACCTGGGAGAACTGGCAGAGACAGACCCAAGCGGAAATGCCTCAGCATCTAATTAAACATTTTAGACTCTGTTGCACACAAGAAGGGAACCTACATCCCCCACGGAACCCTGACAAATGAGTCATTGCCAATCAATCTATCACCATAGCATCTGGGTACCTCAGGAAGATGGAAATAAGACCAACACATAAATGAAAACCAATATACAAACAATCATCTCCCCACACAGGCCTCCAGGAAACCACGGCGACAGCCATCTGCCAAGCTCCATCCCCATCACTGTTTCCTGCAGCCAGCGGACTCGGAACAAGCATGGTTTAATATCAGATTTAACAGGGAGAAATTTCTTCTCTGAAGTCTGACTCTCCATGAATGCTCCTAGGCTAAATGTCTACCCTTTGAAGCTGGAATGAAATAAGTTTGGGACAAATAGGACGTGTTTTACATGCTGTATCAGCCAAAGGATTTGCTAGAAACATTTGAGGCAGATTGAAGAAAGATTGCAAGTTGGCAAAGGTTGAGAATTTACAGGTTTCTTGGACAGAAACAGAGCTCTCTAGGGGACCATCCCTAAGCCCTGGGGTGGACACTCGCACTAATCTACAGCATATTCTCACTCCCTGCAGCTTAGGCCAGTGGTGGCCTGGATAGATTCAATCTGATCAACGCAGTTTTAGGTTAAATCACATCCAGCACCTGGCATGCTAGAGATGCTAGAAAATAGCAGAGCACAGCTGCAGTGAGTCTCTACATGGGGCCTGGGTTGGGCTCATGCACTTTTTCAGTATCCCCTTTTTCCTGAGCATCAGTCAGTTACTTGCTTTCGCAGATAATGACCAGCTCTGCTGCCCTCAGGACCTCCTTAAGGCCTAAAAAGCAATAGGGAGAGGCTGCTCTGTTAACTGGAAGGCAGCAGAGGCAGCCATGGGAAGGAGGGTGATGACCTACGGGGAAACCTACTTCTGGACAAGCAAATATTTTCATTTCAGCTGTTTATGTCCCGGCTTGCTTCCCAAAAAAGATTTAGGTGGGACAGGCAAATATTTATGCAACTAAGCAATGTTTCCCTACCTTTATGCATCTGTGTATGATAGGAAATGAGTCAGGTACATGAAAATATTACACTTTCAAATTCCTTAAAGCCAGAGATTCATCTCTGCTTTTCTCAGCTCATTGTATATAACTGAGACTCCGTAGACAGTGTTTTCAATATTTTTCTTAAAGTTTCAATAAATATGTGGCTTTTCTTGATCTTGTAAACAGTATATGCTCTTAACTCTGGAAAACTTAGTTTTGAGTCTTTCCCCCAGTTTTTTCCTTACTCAATCCTGGTAGGTCTCTTAATAAATGTAGATTTCCAACTTCTTATATAAGTAGAAGGGAACCACAACTAGAAGGGAGATATAGCCAAGGCTAAGACAAAACTACCATAGTTAGTTCTTGGATTTTTCAATTCAGACTAATTAAGTCTACGTCTCTGATTTAATTGGAAGAATTTGGGAATTGGTATTTACTAAAATGCCCCAGGCAATTCTAGACTGCAATAAAGGTTAGAATTCCTATTCTAAAGATTCACAGGACCTGTTATTACTTTATTCCATCCCAAAGTGAAAACTTTTCCTCTAAATTATCACCCACCAGCCTTCACATGTCGTCGTAGAAAGGGCATCAACCTTAGAGTCAAGAGAGAAGAGTTAAGTCACTATATCACAATTTAAGCCAGTAGGACACTGAGTTGGTCACTTCCCTTTTCAGGGTCTTCCTTCTCTCAGCTATAAAATAGGATTACAGTCCATGCCCCTTATGTCACTAGGCTGTTGGGAAGATCAGCAAAACTCTTAATGGGATATGTGGGCTCTACTAAGAATACCACACACAGAGGAGATTTTTGACCTGATCTGTCCAAGAGGAGGGAGGGCATCATCCTAGCCTGGCCCCAACTCCCTTTAAAGTAGACTCCCTGAGGATCCTTGCATTTAAAAGACAACAGGTGATATAGCAAGTCAGAAACCCCTTTTCAAGGCAAGTGGACTTCAAATTACAGGGCTGAGAAACTGGAATCCTGCTTCCATTGGTGCCAAGTTTAAGAGCACTTATAGTGCAGAGAACTTTTTTATGCTGTAATCTACTACAGTGCCCAATCACAGGAAGTACCTAATGTTTATTTTCCTTGCTCTATCTGGGTTGACACCACTCTGGCACCATTCTTAGTTATTCAAGGATCAATAACCAGACATAGACCTCCTAGTATGATTACAGGGAGGTTATTACATAATACCACCTCTGAGAGCATATCAGTGTGATGTCTCTACCCCTTATGTCTCTGGTCCCCAACTCCCAACTCCTGAGCCAGGACCAGTACTGGTCCATGGCCTATTTGGAACCAGATCACACAGCAGGAGGTGAGTGGCAAGCCAGCAAGCGAAGCTTCATCTGTATTTACAGCCGCTCCCCATTCCTTGCTTGCATCACCAGCTGAGCTCCACCTCCCATCAGATAAGCAGCAGCATTAGATTCTCACAGAAGCATGAATTCTACTATAACCTGTACATGTGAAGCCCTCCTTACAAGAATCTAATGCCTGATGATCTGAGGTAGAGTTACAATGCACTTGAATCATCTCAAAACCAAGCCCCCAGCACATCCTTGGAAAAATTATCTTCCATGAAACTGGTCCCTGGTGCTATATGCCAAAAAAGGCCTATATCTGAAACTGCTAGAGAAGTTTCTGACCAGCGGTTCTCAACCTGTGGGTCGCAACCCACAGGAACTGTTTTAAAGGGCCACAGCATTAGGAAGGTTGAGCACCAATGCTCTAGACTGATCTACTATTTCTCTACCAAAACATGAATCTTTCTCTGTAAGCGCTTCCTTATACTCCAAAGAAGCAAAATTGATTATACTTTGCAGGCTGTTACCTAAAAGGTTCAATTCTGAAAGGAAGAAACAAAGTCTTCTTTTCTCATTGACTCTCATAATTAAAAACCAAGACTACTCCAGAGCTCTGAAAGGTATGTGACAGACACGGAGAATGGCTTCTGAGAGAGTTGGAAAAGAGGAAGATTTGCTGATTTAAGTCAGAAACACTAATGCAGGGGAAAAAAAGAAAAGGTGCCAAAATGTCTTCCCAGGAAATCAGCATTTCCTTGGCAAAGTTTAGGTTTAACTTCTGAAAATTTTGTTCCAGGGATGGGGAAAAGAATTTTACATAAGAAACTTATAACTTTTATTCACCCATCCCAAATGAAACAAAAGAAATTAAAGGCAGCCTTTGCAATGAAATATGACATTTATTTCAGACTGAACTTTCCGGATTGATAGGAGACAAAAGATCAGACCTCACAGACTGTACCTTGGAAATTTCTTCAGCTGTGTATACTTAACTTCCCTCTGATCAGTAATTCAGCAATTCAGCTTATGTAAATAACTCTTTTTTTTTTTAATGTGAGGATTTACAAACCAAGTTTTAAAAAATGGTCATTAGACTTAAGGTAAAGAACCCAGAGAAAATTTTTGATATATTATAAAATCCTGAGAGGAAGGTCACCCTCATAGAGGCTGCTGGAACACTGCAAATACCAACAAATATTTCTTCCAACATCTAAAAGCAGATGAACAAAAGAATGCACAAATAATTTCAGATGGCATCGACCATAAATTAGAAGTCCTTTTGAGAACTGTTGTCTCTATTCAGG
Organism: Galagoides demidoff; assembly: GCA_963574575.1. Classification (NCBI taxonomy): domain Eukaryota; kingdom Metazoa; phylum Chordata; class Mammalia; order Primates; family Galagidae; genus Galagoides; species Galagoides demidoff. The sequence goes on from CAUYQV010143271.1 coordinate 6,974, forward strand.
TCACAGTTTCAATACAAAATTATATTTCACTCATCCAGTGCCAATTACAGAATATGAGTAAGAATCTTTAAATATCTAAACTATGCTATTCTAACTATGCATTTGACTCAGGAGTCTTTAGAGATCTACTCAAAGAGTCTTCTTGTTTGTACTTTACACAGGACACTAACAAGCTAGTTTAAATGCTTTCCTAGCCAACTGCAGGTTAGAAAATAATAAGATGGGAAAAGTAGAGAACAAAGCAGCCAGAGGCAGCCAACCTAACAACTACAAGAAGGGACAACTGACAGCCTCACAGAGGGGAAAAAAACCATTTCTAAAGAGATGAATCTAGAATCTGAAAAAAGTAGTATCCACAATCTTTGGCATAGAATTAAAAAATAAACACAAAAAGTAAACACATTAATATGTAAGATGTAACTCATAACCAGGAGGTAAATTAGTCAATGGAGACAGGCCAAATGATGACAAAGAAAGACTTAAAGCTACTATAAATATGTCTTAATATTTAAAAGAAAATATGGAAATAATGAGTGCAGAGATAAGAAATCTCAGAGAAATCAAAACTACACCAAAAAAATCTAAATGGGTATTCTAGAAATGAAAATTACCTGAAATTTAAAAATTCTGGGCTTAACAACAGATTGTACAGTACAGAAAAAAAGTTTAGTGAACTCTAAGATAAGTTAAAATAGGTTAAGTGAATTATCCATACTGACGTACAGAGAGAAAGACTAAAGAGAAAATAAACAGAGACTCAGTGACCTCTAGGATAATACCAAGCAATTTAGCTTAAATGTAACCTGAAGTTTTAAAGGAAAAAAAATTGGATGAGAAAAAATATTTGAAGAAATATGATCCAAACTTGAAACAAACAAACAAAAAAATCAATTCACAAACAAAATAAGCTCAATAAACCTCCAAAAGGAGAGGCAAAGAGAACCACATCTAAACTGCTGAAAACCCAAGATAAATAGAAAATCTTAATAACATTTAAAAGGAGGGAAAGGCATTACCTGCAGGTAAATATCCTTTAGCGTCTCATCAGAAACAATGCAATCTACTACATTAGGGAATGGTGTCTTTGGTGTAAAGAAAGAACAAGTCAATCTAAAATTCTATATTTAGCAAAAATACCCTCTTAAAATGAGGGCAAAATAGAGACACTTTCAGATACAGAAAAGCTGCAAGACTTTGTCACCAGCAAGGCTGAAGGGAAGAAATACCAGATAGAAATGCAGACATACAAAGAGAAATGAAGAACACTAGAAATGGCAAGTATGTGAATGAATAAAAGTCTTTATTAATTTCTTTAAGACAACTGTTTAAAGCAAAACAGTTAATAACATATGGACAAGCAAAATATATGACAGCAACAGAATAAAGATTGAGAGAGGGTAAATAGAAGCATATTGTTGTAAAGGCTTTACATTACATGTGAAAAGATATATTATGGTAGATTGTGATAGAGATGAAAATTGTAATCATTAAAATAATCACTTAAAATGGGTTTGTGTCTATCTAATAAGATAAAATAGAATCTTAAATACTTGATTAATCCAAGCGAAGGCACAAAAGAGAAAAAAGAAATAAAAGATATATGGGACTTATAAAAAAATTGTTACATGATAGATTTGGATCCAACTACATAAATATTATGTCAATTATAAATGGAATAAACACTAATTAAAAAAGCAGAGATTAAATTTTAAAAAGCAAGACTCAATTATGTACTCTTTTTAAGAGATACATTTAAAATACAAAGATATAATAAAAGAATGGAAAAACTTATACCATACAAACACTAAGGGAGGAGAACAGCTTGAGCCCAGGAGTCCAAGGCTACATGGAGCTATGATTGCACTACTGTACACCAGCCCAAGTGACAGAGCAAGACCTTGTCTCTAAGAAAAACAAAATACAAGCAATCAGAAATGAAGAAATACATTTATAATGGTAAGAGGATTGATTCATTAAGAAGATAATAACAATCTTAAATAGGTACATACCAAATATACATAAGATAAATATAAAATATATGAAGCAAAAACTAACAGAACTAAAGGGAAGAGTGGAACAAATCCACAACTGTAGTTAGACAGCAACATTTTTCTCTTAATAAAGAATTTTAAAAGTAGGCAAAAAGATCAGTAAAGATAGAATTTTGTACAACACTATCAACCTATCTGGCCTAAGTGACATCTATAGAACATTACATCCAACAACTATACAATACATTTGCCGATACAGACCATGTATTGGGCTATTGAACAAGTCTCAGATTTCAAAGAATTGAAATCAGAATATGTTCTTGGAACACAAGGGAATTATATTAGAAATCAATAATGGACAGATATCTGGAAAAGTATATACAAAACTCAGTTATGAATCTCTACCCTAAAGAAGCTAGAAAAAGAGAGTGAATTAACCCCAAAATAAACAGAAGGAAAGAAACAAAGAGTAAAAATCAGTAAAATTTTTAAATGATATTAAAAGAAGACTAGAAGTTAATTCTTAGAAAATATCAATAAAATTGATGAACAATTAGCTAAACTATTTTTTTTTTAATTTAAGAAGGAAACATAGAAAGAAATTGCCAGTAACAGGAACAAAAGAAGGAACACCACTACAGATCCCATAGACATTAAAAGGAAAATGAGAACCTTAGGCACAATTTTATCACAATAAATTCTACGAACTGGATGAAATAGAAAAATTCCTTGAAAGACAAATGAACAAAGCTGGCATAAGAAAAATAAATTATTTGAATATGAGATATTCATTAAAAAGAACAAGGAAAAAAATTCAGAATAGCCCTATATCTGTTCTATAATTAAATTAATAATTTAAAACTTCCCACCTACCCCCCTAAATCTTCTAGGATCAGGTTTTACTGATCAATTCCATCAAACATATTAGTGTCCCATAAACTTCCAGAAAACAAGGGGAAGAGAACACTTTTTACTTCATTTAATGAGGTCAACATAGTGCTTGAACACCAAAAACCAGACAAAGGCTTTACAAGAAAACTATAAACCAATATCCTTCATTATCCTTCATAAACAGAGATGCAAAAATCCTTAACAAAATATTAGAAAATCAAAATGCAAGTTTGGTTTATTATTCTTTTTTTTTGTTGTTGTTCAGTTTTTAGCCAGCGCTGAGTTTGAACCCTCCACCTCCAGCATATGGGGCCAGCACCCTACTCCTTTGAGCCACAGGTGCTGACCAGGTTTATTATTCTTTTAAAATCACTGATTCACTCACTATATTAACAAAACTAAAAAGGAAAACCATATCATCATCTCCACAGAGGCAGAAAAACCATTTTTTTTTTTAAAAGTTCAGGTTCATGTGAGGGCCCAAACAATTAGGTTACAATGTTTGCATTTGTTAGGAAAAAACATTTATTTGACAAGATTCAATCCTATTTCTATTAAAAAATTTTGGCATACTGGGAATAGGAGGGAACTTCTTTAACTTGATAAAAGATATCTACCAAAAACTACATCTAACATTACACTTGATAAAAGACTGAACACTTTTCACTTGAGATCAAAAACAAGGCAAAGGTATCAGTTCCCACCACTTTCTTTTTTTTTTTTTTTTTTTTTTTTGTTGAGACGGAGTCTCTGTCACCCTGGGTAGAGTGCCATGGCGTCATCACAGCTCACAGTAACCTCTAACTCTTGGGCTCAAGCGATCCTCCTGCCTCAGCCTCCCAAGAACCTGAGACCTGAAAAACTAGCCTGACTAGTTTTTCTATATTTTATTAGAGACAGGGTCTCTCACTCTTGCTCAGGCTGGTCTCAAATTCCTGAGTTTGAACAATCGGACCATCTTGGCCTCCCAGAATGCTGAGATTACAGGTATGAGGCACTGCACCTGGCCCTGCCAGTTCTATTTAACATTGAACTGGAAGTCCTAGCTAGTGTAATGAAACAAGAAAAAAGAAATAAAAAACATAAAAATTGTAAAGGAAGAAGTAAAACTGGACATAGACAAGACTATATCCATAATAGAACCTAAGGAATCTACCAAAAAAACATCATCTAACACATGAATTCAACAAAGTCACATAATAAAGTCAATATACAAAAAAAAAAAAAAACTATTAGCAACAAACTATAAGACACAACAATTGGAAAATAAATAAAGAATACCACTTACAACAGCGGTTCTCAACCTGTGGGTCACAACCCCTTTTTAACAATGAAAATACATTGCAGGCTCGGTGCCTGTGGCTCAAGCGGCTAAGGCGCCAGCCTCGTACACCTAAGGTGGTGGGTTCGAATCCCCAGCCCGGGCCCGCCAAACAATAATGATGGCTGCAACCAAAAAAATGGCCAGACGTTGTAGCAGGCGCCTGTGGTCCTAGCTACGTGGGAGGCGGAGGCAGGAGACTCGCTTGAGCCCAGGAGTTGGAGGTTGCTATGAGCTGTGATGCTATGGCACTCTACCCAGGGGGATAGCTTGAGGCTC
>CAUYQV010143274.1:0-13365 GCA_963574575.1 Galagoides demidoff
AAGTGTCTTAACACAATAACTAAGAAAATGCCATGAAGGCTATGTTAACCAGTTTGGTGAAAATATTTAAAATTGTATATAAAACCAGCACACTGTACCCCATGACTGCATTAATGTACACAGCTATGATTTAATAAAAAATAAAATAGAAGAGATAGTATAAGGTCATGAAAACAAGTGAAATAGGGGAGGTTCCAAGATGGTGGACTGGAGACATGCCCTCATCAGCAGTTCCTATAAAGCTGAAGAGAGGAGTCTCCAGCTGCCTCTTCATGGATCATCCTGCCCATAAACAACACTCCAATGACACAGTAAAACAGCATGGAACACCAGGTGCCGAAAAAGAAAAGATAGGTGGGAGGCCTCCCCCAAAAGTGGTAGAATCCCTGGGGGATTACATGCACAGGAGAGTCTCCTCCACCACCCCCAACCCTGCAGGGGTGGGCTGGAGGGTCAGACTGAACTGCAAGAGGGCCCTCATGGGAGTGCTCAGCAGGTATGGATGTACAGCTTGCTCAGTGAAAGCCCTGACTGATGGTATTCCACCACCCTGGGTGAGCTGCAGGGCAAGAAAGGAGAGTGCTGAAACCTGGAGCTGGCTGGGACCCATGGAAGCACAGTTTGGAGCAGCCTCCCAGGGTCCCAACCCAAATCGTCTTTGACTCCCCATTCTGGACTCCAACAACCTCTCCTGGGCTGACTCCCATGAAGACACAAACCAAGGTGGATACACCCCACCTGTGGCCACCAGGAACTGATTAAATGCCCAAAGCACATCCCCCAGAAAGTCTAGCTTAAACTTCAGGACTTTGCCTCCCCTCTCCCATAAGGATTCAACTCTGGCACACCTATCATGCCCACATTAAAAACAAGAAAAATCAGGAAAACAGGAATGAGTCCCCATCGCAAATAGCTAATTAACTTCTCGCTTGATCACATCCAGATGCTGATGTAAGCACTTTTCGTTGTTTGTTCTCTAGTTCATTTGCTTTTAAATCCAGGAGCACCAACTAGCATCCTTAAAAGAATTTTTTTTTTCTTCCCTTTTTCAAATTCTAGTCTTGGAGCCACCTGATGCCCATGCAACATGTATTTTTTTTTATTTTTTGCAACTATGCAAAAAGCCAAAGTTTATTAAAGCACAGTACACTCAGAGAAGAAACATGTCTCCCCTTCAAGTTGAGAAGACCCTGGGTTTAGGTAATCTTTTTTTCTTTTATGCTGATTTCCCAATTCTATTATGGGGGGCCAGGGAAATATCCGTGAATTTTCTTGGAAAGGGGGAAAACTTCCAGAATGGACAGTCCTACTCTTTTCTATATCTGTAGGGCAATTTCTATAAGTTGTCATGGTACTTTCAAAGTATCATAGAACTGGCATGTGTAATTTTTAGTACATTGATAATAATGGTCACTTGAGGCTATTATTTCCTTGTTTGTATTCATGCTACAAGACCCCTTTTCATTGCCTTAGACATAACTCCACTTTGTGGCCTCTCTACCTCAGAGACCCATTTTTGCAGACCAAACATCTGCTCATTTTTTGAAAACCTTCTTGAAATGCTATCTTTTCTTTCTTTGAAGTCCCCTCTGGTTAGTCTGTTACTGTCATTATGGACAAAGCATCTCCTAGTACCACCTGTTCCTCTCTTCTGTTCTTAGCCCTACCTAACAGTATAAATACAACTTAAAGGCTTTGAGACACAATTGACATTTGTATAGTATTTTTTCTGTATGAATTATGATTAGAAAAGTGTAAGAAATATTTAAAGATTTTGCCACATTCTTCACATCTGTGGAATTTTTCTATGAATTCTTTTATCTTCTGAAAGGTGTGAGGACTCTTTGAAGAATTTTCCACATTCTTCACATTTATAGAAGTTGTCTCTGCTATGAATTTCTTATACATAGAAAGGTTTGACCACAAGTTAAAAGTTTGTCACATTCTTCACATTAGTAGAGTTTCTCTTGATCATGAATTCTATTACATACATAAAACTGTGACTACTGGCATGAAGCTTTGTCACATTCTTTTCATTGTTAGGATTTTACTCTCGCGTGATTTCTCCTATAATTAGTAGGGGCTGAGGAGCAATTAAAATCTTTTCCACATTCCTGACATTTATAAGATTTCTCTCCAATAATTTTCTGAAGTGTAGGTACATTTGAGCTCTCTTTAAAAGCTTTGTCACATTCTTCATATTTGTAATATTTCTCTCCTGTATGAATTCTCTTACATATAGTAAGATATGAGCTCCACATACATGCATTGCCACACTGTCTGCAATTGTAGGGTTTCCCTCCTGAATGAATTTCCTTCTGTTCAGTCAGGTGTGAGCCTGATTTAAAGACTCCGTGACATTCTTCACATTTGTAGTGTTTTTCTCCTCTATAAATTCTTTGATGTACAGTCAGCTGTGAAGTGAGTTAAAAGTTTTGCCACACTGTTCACATTTGTAAGGTTTCTCTCCTGTATGAATTCCTTCCTATATGGAAAGGGGTGAGTACTGGCCAAGAACTTTGCCACGTGCTTCACATTTGTAGTGCTTCTCTCTAGTATCAATTCTTTTATGTACAGAAAAGTGTGCATGCTGATTAGAGGCATTACCACATTCTTCACAATTGCAGGGTTTTTCTCCAGTACAAATTCTTTGATGTTGAGTAAAGTTTGAACTATGGTTAAAGGCTTTGCCACATTCTTGACACTGGTAGGGTGTCTCTCCAGTATGAATTCTTTTATGTACAGAACATTGTGAGTATGGGTGAATACCAGGATCCCACTTTGGGGGCAGGGTCTGTTAAGACCTGTGGATCTGACAGGGGTCAACTGAAGAAATGTAAAGTTAGAAATGATGAGAGACAAAGAAACAAGACACACATAATAGAATTTTCAAAGGTAGGAGCATGGGGACCACCACTTGTTTGTGGGGTTCCAGTGAGAGGCCCCAGTGTTTGTTCCACTCAGCTTTTATTGAAGGCTATTTGCTCGTTAGCCCAGAGGGTAAGCTGAGGAAGGGAACAAAGAAGTCAGCAGTTTCTCTAAGCAAGCATATCAGCTTCTATTGTTTCTGTAAGCATTAACTCTAAGGGTCTGAGCAGTCTTGAGAAATCTAGAACCTGAGGCTTGTGTAGGGGCAGCTTCCTGTCTGTGTTCACACGCAGATTTCTTGGGGGAATATTAATCTCCGCTAGTTCACTGTGGAGTAAAATGCCACTGGCATCAATCTCCTCCAAAGAATTGGTGGGAAAGAGTAATCTTGCTCACATCACCACCCCAGAGGTGTCTTCCTCTGTGATAAGGGGTATAAGCCCTCCTACCCATATTTCAGGGCTCAAGCTGTTCCCTTGATCTCTACCCCAGCCAAATACAAATGTCCACATGGGTATTTGCTTTGGCTATTGACTGGGCAGGGGACGGCCTAGTTAACGTTTCTTGCTAGGCCTTATACACAGCTTCCTCTGTGGCCATTATTTCTTCCAAGTGTTCACAGACCCAGCAGGGGTGATTGCAAGCAGGCCAGGCTTCCAGGAAACTGCTCAGATAAGAAATTAAGCAGCAGGGGCAGTACCTGTGGCTCAAAGGAGTAGGGCACCAGCCCCATATGCCGGAGGTGGCGGGTTCAAACCCAGCCCCAGCCAAAAACTGCAAAGAAAAATAAATGATAAAAAAAAAGGAAAAAAAAGAAAGAAATTAAGCAGCAGCTGGTTTGGTAAGGTAAACTGGGTGACCTTACTTTATTCCACCTTGCTTGACTTATTTTTTTTTATTTTTCCCCTTTTCTGGGGATGTTTTCCCCTGCCAAGAATGACATCTTTGGTCCCCATCTTCCCTGCATTTCCCCCTTTTTATTTTTATTCTGCAAAATGGTGAGGGTAATCATTAAGTCTCCATGGTGACTAGTTTCTCTTCAGAGGTTTCAAATGCATCTGCAGACTAAAAACAAACAAAACAGTCATACCAAGAGCAATGCAACAATTGCTACTAGTGACCCTCCAAGCATTTTAACCCACTTCAATGGGTTAAGGTCTGCTAAATCCATTGTTAACCTTTCTAAGGTATCTGATTCTGGAGCAAGTTCAAATGTGCCCTCAAGGCTTCAAAAATTTGTTCTTTTAGTTTTGAAATATCAAGGGATAATTTATTGTCTGATCCAATTAAATATCCTTTTATTTTATCCCAGTCATGTTCAATTTGATTAAACTCAAATACAGTAATACAGAAATCTGTATTGATCCAATCACATTGTGACTGGGCACAGAGCTCCAAACTCATTACTCTATCTCCAAGCCAAATTGTGCTTTGTCTGAGACCATTGATTTGATTACCCAGTTTTTGATCAATTCAGGATTTTGTATTCCATAATCAAGTGGAATTCTTTTGCCAGTCATTGACAAAGTGCTGGTTGAATGGACTGATGAATGACAACACCAGCAGAGGCCACAGGTGCTGTGACTGCTATCGTTCCCATAATGACTCCTATTAGGGTGAAACTAAATCTTTTCAAAATAGTTCTGAGCATGTCAATAATAACATGAATAGAAGGAGAAGCTTCCCAGGGGGTTTGGAGATGCACAGGGATCCAAGCACCTTCCTGAGATCTGACCAAAAAAAAAAAATTAATATTTGAAATAAAGTGGAGTTTATATAAGTAAATAATTAGCAATCTTTACAGCTTATGGTCTGAGAGTCAGGAAGAATAATTAATTTTCTGAAAACAACCATATAAGAGTTTTTAACATAAGCTTATAAGGAGATCTCATAATCAGCTTTGAGTGTTCCTCTCAGTGAATGGAGTAAGAGCTATTGTTGAAATAGAGCTTAGTATTACGGCCTCACCATACTCTCAATCCAGAAATTGCCATTGTTAACCTCTATAGCTCTGACCCCTGATGAGGAAGCAACATTTTTGGTCTTGGGGGAAGAGAAAGTTGCATTTAAGGACTGTGGGCAAGAGGTATGAGGCCTATAAATCATGAAGTTTGCTTCACACATTTCCTTCCTAGAACAATCCTGTGATAGATAACTACTGGGGGTCCAGTCTATGATAAAACCAGGTTGATCCTTGGTGACTATCACTGCCCATAAAGCATTACAATCTTGCCATTCCATATTATTCAAGTGACTAGGACCATTAGGCATTTCAGTAGGGCAGGGTCTTATCCCTCTAGTTCTATAACTAAATTTCTTTAAAGGATAAGCATATCTCTCTATAACAGGGTTATATTGGTCACTTAGGTAATTTAAAGGAAGACCAGAGAAAACATAGAAACTTTTAGAGTAAGCAGGGTTTTCAATTCTCCATGCCAGAAATGCCCATGGGTATGCAGCCTTTAACAGCTCCTAGGCAAGTATGAGTGTACTTAAAACCTAGGGTTAATTTTCATACCCTCTTTTGCTGGATGTGTGGGTTATCAGTCATCAATAGGACTAGGCATCCAAGTTCTGTCATTCAAATAAATTTCAACAGCTGAGTCTCCCCAAGAAACAGGTCTCGCTAATAGTGAAAAAGGAACATAAGCCAAATAAGTGAAGTTTGCCAGACTAGTAGCAGTGGTGGGCACTGCAGCTACAGGACTACTCACCGCTATTACCAGTAACACCAGGAACCACAGGATGTAATTTTCTGGAGCCATCTGGAGCTGAGTCTTGCACAGGTACATCTTGGTTCTGGTTGGCCAAAAGCCTTGATCTGTCCCCATGTTGGTGGTTGGATACCGCAGGTCTTCTACAGGGGAGTGGCCATAATTCTCTGCAGTTTTCTGAGCTGTCTCTGAAAGTATACCAGCCTTTTTTTTTCCTGGCAATCTTCTGCTCTTTCTGATCTGGGTTCATGGTTGAACTTAATAAATCTTAATGGAACCCAGACAAAATCAGAGTAGCCAAATGTGGAAATAAAAGCAAAACCCCTTCCCCATGGAACAATCTCACCTTTCTTCTATTGCTGAGTTCTAACATCCTTCCACCATACCAAAGATTACTCCTTTGGCTTCAATTGTTTCCCTGTGAAATGCTGCTCTGCAGCTGTAAATGGCTGTGTTTGGGGGTAATTTAAGAAATTTAAAGTAAAAAGGGCTTTATTTAATTGTATTTGCAGGGAGTCACATAATTCTTCATTCCTATCTCCCCCTTTTTCTTTGTTTTTATAACTGATCTTTTAGGGTTCTGTTAGCTCTTTCAACAACAGCTTGTCCTTGAGAATTATATGGAATTCCAGTAATGTGGGTAATAATCAATTCTTGAAAGAATTTTTGCCATAGTTTTGTTACAATAGCCTGGTCCATTATCTGTTTTAATTTGTAGAGGTTTTCCCAGTACTGCAAAATAGGAAAATTTTAACATAAGTGGCACTTTTGCCAGATTGGCATGTAGACCAAATGAAATCAAAGAAAGTACCTACTGTTACACGAACATAAGAGAGTTTACCAAAACTAGGTACATGTGTAACATCCATCTGCCATATGTGATTGGCATTCAGTCCTTGAAGATTGACTCCTGCTGGTTGAGTAGGCATAACAATCATTTGACATTCGGGGCACTGATGAACAATCTTCTTTGCTTCACTCTAGGTGAATTGGAATTTATTCTTTAATCTTTTAGCATTAATACAAGTCAAAGAATACAGCTGTCTGGCTTCTGTGAAGGCAGAGGCCATTAAGGTATCAACTCTATTATTGGCCTCTTCTAAAGGACCAGGTATAACTTGTATGAGCTCGAACATGGGTAATATAAAATGGCTGATCTCTAGATATAATTAAGGACTATAAGGTGCTGAAGAGATAATTCTGGATTGAGAGTATGGTGAGGCAGTAATACTAAGCTCTATTTCAAATATAGCTCTTACTCCAAGATCTAATTAAGGACTATAAAGTGCTGAAGAGATAATTGAGCATCAGATAGATTTTTAATTAAGGCTGTTTCAGTATGTTTTGTCACAAAAACTATATAAGCAGAATCATAAATTATATTTACAGGCACACAATAATCTTTAAAAACTTCTATTACAGCAGCCAATCCAGCTCTTTGGACAGAAGTATAGGGAGTATTTACCTTTTCTCTAGGACCTATATATGCCACTTTCCCATTACTAGAAGCATCAGTAAATAATGTAATGGCTCCCTCTAGAGGCTTATCTCTGAAATTGCATGGTAAAATCCAACGAGTGAGCTTTAAAAACTGAAATAAGTTGCTTCATAGATGACTACCAGTTTTGCCTACAAAGTCAGCTAAATTTATCTGCCACTTGACTGAATTGAGAAAAGCTTGTTTGACTTCATCATGGGTGAGGGGAACAATTACATAATGGGTATCAAATCCAATAAGCTTTACAACCCATGTCTGGCTTGACCAATTAGTTGAGAAATGAAGTCCAAATAAATAGTAAGAATTTTTGAGGTATTACTTGGAAGAAAAAGCCATTCTAAAATGTGGGTATCCTGCCCAATCATTCCTGTTAGATAATGGGAAGTAGGAAAAGTAAGAATTCTTATGGGTTCATTTAAATTTATTCTACAAATTTGAGCTTCTTGAATTCTTTTGTCTGAGTTGTAGTTCATTAGCAGCTTCTGGAGTTAATTTGTGAGGAATTTTTAAATCAGGGGGTCCCCTTAAGATAGCATTTAAATGAGTCAAAGAATTGGCTGGAATACCTAAAGATGGACGAATCAAATTTATATTACCTAATAATTTTTGAAAATCATTAAGAGTGTTAAGTTTGTCTTTTCTAATTTTTACTTTTGAGGTCTTACAGAATCATCTTCAAGCCTCATTCCAAGATACTGATATGGAGAGGTAGTCTGAATTTTATCACTAGCAATAACCAACCCTGCCTGGGTGATGGCTGTTTGTAAGTCCTCAAAACATGCAATAAATTTAGAGCAAGTACGTGTAGCACAAAGGATGTCATCCATATAATTAACACCATAACACTGAGTGTGCTGCTGTCTGATAGGGGCAAGAATTTGACTCACATAATAGTTGACAAATAGTAAGGATATTGAGCATCCCTTGGGAGAGTACCTTCCACTGATATTTCACTGCTAGTTCCTGATTATTTTTGGAAATAGTGAAAGCAAATTTTTCACAATAATAAGTGACCAACAGAATGTTGAATAAGCAATCCTTTAAATCTATTATTATTAAAGGCCAGTGTTTTATGTATCATTGCCAGAGAGGGCAATCCAGGTTGTAATGCCCCTACGGGTTGAATAATAGCATTAATGGCTCTTAAATCTGTAAGTATATACCATTTGCCTGATTTCTTTTAAATAACAAAAATAGGTGAGTTCCATGGAGACAAAGACACAATATGACCAGCTTGAAGCTGTTCATTTACTAAGGTCGCCAAAGCTTCCGATTTAAATTTTAGCATTGGCCACTATTCACCCAAATAGGGTTCTCAGTTTTCCACTTCAAAGGAATTGGTGCAGGAGGCTTAATAGTGACCACTCCAAAAAAGGGTACCCCAAGCATCCCTGTTAAATGTTACTTTGGGGAGTAATGGTAATAATAATGCCATCCTCTTTTCGTCTTAAAGCTTTTCCTGGTATAAATACAATTTTCTGCATCATGTGTTGTCTCTGATGACTGTAACCTGTGGGAGGAAGGGAAATTTCCATGCCCCATTACTGAAGTAAATCTTGGCCCCGTAAGTTAATTGGAATAGGCACAATCATAGACTTAATAGTACTTTTCTGTCCTTCACAATTTAAAATCATGGCACTTTGAAAAACTTTATCAACTTTGCCAACTTCTATCAATCCAGTTTCAGGAGCTTGTGTGGGCCAGTGTAAAGGCCATTGTTTATCTGAAATAACAGTAATATCTGCTCCAGTATCTATAATGCCTGAAAAAGGATTTGTTCTGTCCAGTAAGTGCCCTTACTGGGTGGGTCAGTACTTCCAAACCCACCAGAACACTTCTGATTATAAGTTCTAGTTTTTATATAAGGGAGAAGTAATAATTGAGTTATATGGTCTCTTGCCTTAGCTTGCCAGGGAACATTTGAACTAATTATAATCTGAATTTCTTCCTCATAATAAGTCAATAACTCCTGTATGAATTTGAACACCTTTTAATGTAAGGCTTGACCTTCCTAATAAAAGTCCTACAACCCCAGGGGGAGGGGCCTATCAACCCTTGTTGATACTTTAAGAGGGGTATTCCCTGGTAATATAGAAATGTCTGTGGTACTGCACAATTCAATGCCAGCACTATCTATTGTGGTGAGGGACAAATGTTGTACAGTAATCCACTGGCTTGTTGATTCAGATTTGGGAATGTTATCATTGGAAGGTTCTGTTCAAGAATAAAACCCTGGAGTGGAAATGACCCATTTTGTGGCAGGGCCTGGTGGCCCCATAGGCAGTTTCCTTGAACTGCAGTGAGAGGTTTGTCTTCAATATCAAATTTGGAGTGACACTTATTTTTCCAGTGTTTTCCCTTCTTACCTTTAGGACACACACTGCTTAGCAGAATCAACTTCTTTCTCTCTCAGAGGGTTGCTGACATTGCTTTTTAGTATATCTCACTGGGCCACAAGAATAGCACTTTCCTTCAAAGCCAGTGCTAGGGCCTCCCACCTTCAAGCCAGCTAAAGCTTGGGCCGTAAGTTTTGTACTGTAAATAGGACCTCCTGTCTCAGCACATGCTTTTATATACACAGAAAGTCTGTCTCCTCCTGGAGGAACTTTATTTTTTACTGGCTGTATGGCAGCCTGGCACTCAGCATTTACCTATCATGAATTCAACAATCATTTTCCTACTTGCCTTATCAGGCATGGCCTTTTCAGCCACATCTTGTAGGCAAGCTATAAAATCTGGATAGGGCTCATTGACCTGTCTGGCAGCCATAAAGAACAGACATGTTTCTCCTTCATTTCAGATCTTGCTCCAGTCTTTTTTTTTTTTTTCTCTTTCCTTGATTTCCCTAGAATTTGAAAGCCATTTGTAGGTATTCTTAATTTCTGACAATACAGTTATTTGCATAAGTTCAATAAGAATCTGTTTCGTTCTACAGGACATGATGAAGATACTGGTTATTATACCAAGGCTTTGTCTGGAATAGCATTTTCAGAGGTGTCCAGACTTCATTAAGGAATTATGGTTGACTTTATAAAGCCAACAAAAAAGCCCCTTAGAAAGACTGGCCAGATATCCATCAGTAACATTTCCTGATCTGCGGTGAGTATAGAATGTCATTTTCTGACAGGTCCAGAAATAAGAATTTGCTTAGAGACCTCAAGAGAAGAGGAATTTACCCAATGCATATAGGTATCTAATGGGACAGATGAAACCTGGGCTCGTGGAAGGCTTTCAAGTCTAACCTGAGATTCCTTACAAAAGGATCCAGAAAAGCCAATTGTAAAAGGAAGAAAAGCCTAGATGGCTAATAATTATTCCTGCTACACTTTATGCAAATAATAAAACCCAGTATAATGAAAGTATAATTTATTTTGGCAATTGAATTAGTTCTGCCCTAATTTGTTTTTAGTAAAGTGAGAAATTAGAGAGAGAAAAATGGTTTAAAAGGGAAAAAATAAAACAAAACTGTGCATTAGATTTCACCTTATCTGCATTTCCAGCTCATAAAATGACACATAGCTTTTTTACTAAACTGATTTGTTAAATGAGACTAAGAGACTGGCCAAAGAGTATAGAATTATATATAGTAGTTATATTTGCTCTGAAGCTTTAAGGCTCAACAAAGATCACCTGTTGGCTACACTGGAAAAATTTGTGCAGTATTAAATGTTATCACCTTTATCTATATAGATACCTCAGGAAAAAAATGGACCTGAGTAAGAATATCCCAGAAAATGATGTGACTGCACCATGGCCTCATAAGTGGCCCCACACCCAACTGATGTTCAGAAATATTCACTTGAATTGTCCAGAACTTTGGATCAGTTCTGTAGGGACTCTAAAAGCTAGATACTATCTTAAGAACCAGCTAAGTCTATAAGAATACTAATGTTCTCATTGTGTAAATCTTAGCCTTGAAATCTAGAACTTGCAGATATTTGTGACTGCTAAATTGTTTCATTCTCTTCTGTTGAATCCAACTGTGACTTTGCCCCTGTCAGGGTAAGGGAGACAGAAAGCCAGAAACATATACAAAGTGGCTGAGGTCATGCAGAAGCCAGATGAAAGCACTGAGAATTTCTGTGAAAGACTGTGTGAAACATAAGACTGGCCAAACCATTGTATGATGTTCCTACAGGGGGTGAGAACAGACCAATTGAGTAGAAATCCATAAAACCAAAAGACTTCACGAGGTTAAAGGAAAAACTGGGGGCAGGCCCTGGTACCAGACTTCCCTAACATGGCCAAGCCTTTTGAAATGTATGTATCAGTAAGAAACAGAGCAGCTAGAGAGTGCTCACTCAGAATGTAGCATCCTGGGCAGGACCAGTTGCTTATCTCCCTAAGCAACTTGACAGGGTCTTGAAAGGATGGCCCCCATGCCTAATAATACTTGCAGCCACTCTCATGCTGGTGCAAGAGGCTGAAAAGCTGACTTTGGGACAAAACTTAAGAGTCTGGGTACCACACACAGTGGTCACTCTTATGAACACTAAGGAGTATCACTGATTAACCAACTCATGCCTCACTGAATATCAAAGCGTACTGTGTAAAGCTTACAGCAGACCCTTACCAAGGTTGGTTATAGAGGTTGCATGCATGAGGCCATGCACTTAGGACAGAGTGAAAAGAAAATTGAGAGGCTTCTGAGGAGATACTTTAACATTTCCCTGTTGGCCACCCTTGCCAAGAAAGTCAGCCATCATTTTGTGGCATGCAACCAACACAATGCTAGACAGGGACCGTCCCTGCCACCTGAAATTCAGTCCAACAGGAATCCCCTTTTAAAGACATGAAAATGGACTGCCTTGAATAAACAAGTGCTTACTAGTTCTGGTCTGCACATACTTGGAATAAGTGGAAACCTTCCCCACCAGGATGAAGAGGGCTCCTGAAGTAATAAAAATGTTGCCCAGAGAAATCATCCCATGATTTAGGTTATCACTCTACTTTAAATTTGACAATGAACTAGCCTTCATAACATAAATAATGCAAATGATAGCTAAAGTTTAAATATCACCTAGAAACTGTACATGACATGTAGGCCTCAAAGCTTGGGCAGGATAGAGTGCATGAACAGGGCCATAAGAGTAAACTCTGAGTAAACTCAGTAAACTCTGCCAGGAAACAAAGCTTAATTGGATATAGGCCTTACCACTGACCTTATTCAAATAGGCCTCCATCAAACCTCTGCAATTTAGCGGGCAGTCCTAAAAGAACTAGAAGAGACTGAATTGAATAGACAGTTAGAAGCTCTAGAAAGGGTAGCAAGGAAGATCTTCACTTGGGTAAGTAACAGAACTTAGGTTCTGTTAAATCTTTTGTATCTGTACATCCTTTCTCTCTGGGGTATCAAGGGAATCAAGTCTAGGTCAAGGTTCAGAACCCTGTCCCCCTCAAACCAAGGTAGAAGGGACTCTACGCCATCATCCTGACCACACACATGGCAGTGAAGATGGAAGGGATCCTCACCTGGATTTCTCACAGCTGGATGAAGAGAGCTTCACTCCCCTGTAGTAAGCAAAGGTAACTTTTAATTTCTGACAATACAGTGAGACAGTCAACATGCCCTGCTCCAGCCACATACTTGGCAGCTGGCTGATCAATTTATGGCTGAAGCCTGAGGAAACTCCTCCCAGGACTTGTCTGAAGTTAACTTTAGACTTTGGGAAAAGGGGAGGAGGAATGTGATCAATGCACCCACACCACTGAGACAGGACAAAGGGAGACTCCTTTATAGCTTTTATAAGTGCAAAATACCCAGAAGAGAACTTGCAGTCATAATCAGATACAGTACTCAACAGGTAATACAGGGAAAAGTAAAAATCCATATGTATATTAGCCCCCCTTCCCAACCATGGAAAAATTAAGGCCTGAATAGAGAACCTGAGAGAAGTCACAGTTCCTAAAATCTAAACACTGGTCCAGACCAGAGAAATAAGAAAGCCTAGTCAGGTAACTCTGAAGTTTGATTCCTGCAGTACCATGCAAAGGTGCTGCAGAAGAAGGAGCAAGATAATTCCCAGTCCTGGTTCCAAAGTTCATTTGATTAAAACCCCTGGGTGACTACTTTAGTCACCAGCCTGACCCGACCAGTTACTTTCCACCTGTTGGAACTTCTCATAGGACTATATACCCTTTTTTTTTTTAATTTTATTGAATGGTAACTATGTACATTAATGCACTTCTGGGGTACGGTGTGGGGTTTTCGCATGCAATCCGAAATACTTCCATCAAACTGATCAACACAGCCTTCATGTCATTTTCTCAGTTATAGTTTTAAAA